>LS546714.1:99277-111864 GCA_900490775.1 Pristionchus maxplancki
GAGTGCTTATTTAGGCCTGTGACACGTCGTACTACCTCGTCAATCGAGGTTCTCCACAGCCTCGGTTTCTACTCTATGTCGTGCAGAACACAGCTGGTTCGATTTCCATCGTTTATAAATTTTCTCAGATCTGTGTTATTTCAGCCAACCAAGATACGGTGGTCTACTTTCTCAGCTTTGGCTTCGTTCTTAAGATTGATAGTGAGTACACCTTTTTTCCTATTCTGCCTGATTTTTTAGCAATCTGGCAGCAAAAAATAAGTGATAAATAATTCTAAATTGAAGGCGAGCACCGCTACGCCACCGTCATTTCGGATACGAATCGATTCGTCGTGCGGGATTTCACTGGGAATTTCACGGTATGTAAGCATGTAGGGCAAACAAATATCAGAAAAAAACGAAAACCATAACTTCAGATCGATCGACCAGAAGTCTACACAACAGGATTCGATGCCGCCGATAGTTCTACCTGCAATCCGGTCTATTCTGCGAGGTGGAGTCTCAAGTGTCTTAATTTCGCACACTCTCTCATTTCTTACCGACATTCTGACATTCAGAGATGACGAATGCTTCGATTCAAAAGAAATAGTTCAGAAGTGATGCAAACGCAAAAGCCACAACGTTCTACATCAATGGGCCCATTGCAACCATCGATTTCGGCTCAGTCGACGAACATTCAGTGACAGTCACTAATCGGGAAGGTATTTGATTTGATTTGTTTTCGAAATAATTTTTTTATTTTAATAAAAATAAATATTTTTAGAACCCCTCCCCGCGGTGAATTTCGTCGGCAGTGCTGTTTATGTGTCGCCTGGTATTAATTTAATTACTAAAGATTTTTAGTACTTAATTAATAACAATAATAGGTTACGTTGGTTGCCCCTCGGCCCAGGGCGGTCATTACTACTCGCCAGTTACGGCTATGAGCGCGGACTTTGCGAAGAGTTTGTTGGATAAGTGCGTTATTGAAATTGTTACCGAAGCATTAGTAAAGTTAGCTGCGTGATAGATACCCGTCATTGTCATTGATACCTGAGAAAGGTCACTTTGGTAAGGTCAGGTTGTTCGAATATGCTTCACACTACAGCGCAATGCGAACGAATAGCGAAAAGTACTGATGTATAGTGCATTCGATAGAAAAAAAGTAACAAATAAGAACAGACAAATTCAGCAACATCTTCCTCGATTTCACTGCTGATTATCAAATAAACTCACCCGTGGAAGCCTTGCATGTTGCTGTGAACAGTGAGGTGCTCAAGTGAGTCCATTGACCTTCTTGGCGGAGACCATTTCATTCACTATTTCTCAAATTGTCCGTCCTTTCGACACATTGTATTACGAGTCATAGTCAGCATGCTCACATCAGCCGATAGTACAAGATAGAGAAAATTTTGAGCTGCCATTATAAATATGAGGCTTTTCAGCCTCTCCGGCTACGGGCGAACGTCGAAGAAGTTCAAGTCAAGTTCAGTTCGATTCAAGTTGAATTGGAGGAAGAATAACGATAGAAGTTCGAGTGCATTCGCAGTGCAGATTGAGTTGAGCAAGGAGAGAGGTGGGAGATTTTCGAAATAAAAAAAAATTAAAAAAGGGTTTTCAGACAACTCATCCGTCCAATACAGTTGGTTACACGTTTCCATGTTTACGTGGATATTTATTGTATTTCCAAGTTGTTAATTGCTCTTACGTATTGTTGTTTATTTCACCATATAATTCAATGTTCAGATTTTGTTTTTCACCTTTCAAAGGTTTTTTTTATGAAAATAAACCTGACCATAGATGAGATAGTAAACAAGCAGCAAGGTTGTACGATCCTCGATAGTGGAAAGGAAATGGACGGTTTCCTTCCTCCAAATCCTGGTGTACTAGTTAGGGATGGGCAAGACATGCCTCTCTTTGTTTCGCGTACTCTCACACCTCTTTGATGGGTGAGAGAGCGCGCGAAATCGTGAGAGACAAGCCATCCCAGGCTATGGTCTCCAGGCCACGACTGTGGGCACATAGCGCGGATGTAACTGTCAAAATCAGCGAAGAAGAACATCACGGAGACTCTAGACAAGGGTCCCTTTAAAATATCGATGAATCGTAGCGATAATTGTTGCGAAAACTCTTTAATCATTTATCTGTCGTCAAAAATATGTGCGAGTACAATAAGAATGAGATAGAGTAATGTGATTATATGGACCGATGAATTACCTACACTGTCCTACTGCAATAGGCCCCCTCGATCCTGCCCTGTACCAACGCTCCTCCTGCAGTCCAGCCTTCAGAAGTGCAAAGAGGTTGGGTTTTGGTATTCCCAGTCATCGTGTTATAGAAGTTGCCCCACTCGCAACCAGGAAAGCATTCAAACGAAGTTGCAAGCTGCAGACAGTTGTTGAAAACAATGTTTCCATCGCATGCTGCGTACCTGAACAGAGCATTATTTGAGACTTGAAAAGGAGTTTTCGTTTCATCAAACAAGGTGAAATCTCACACTAAAAAATTGGATAAAGAAAAATTATAAGCTCACGGGTGCTTTTGGGAAGGAAAGCAAGTTATGTTCCGAACGTCTCGGGCGTCGAACATTAATTTCGGAGAAGAAGCAAAAGATATATATAGGTTCCATTTTAACGAGGTAGCGTTATATACAATATTACTGGCACCATAATAGTCATGCCCATAGTAATCCAGGTAGGGCTGAACATGAATTATTTGAATTAGCGTGTTTTATCTAGTATCACCAAGTATCCATCGGGACATGTATATCCTCTGTCGCCAGTGCAAATCACTTTTGAGTCTAGTGAGATTGGTCCGCACGCCGGGTCTGTACAATATTAAAACGCAGTCTCTGTAAGAACGCAGGGAATGGGCTGGAATGTGGCACAACTCCAGCAAAGTGATCGCCAGGGGCTCAAATTTTGCCAGCATGACCCCTAGGGTCAATGTAAACTTCCATGTGAGTTTTGACCCAAAATCTCAAATTTTGACCTACCAATATCGATTTTTCAAACTTTTGATTTTTTTTTTAACAGTAGTTTTTAATGAAAAAGTGAAAGTCGAAAATTTGAAGGTGAAAAAATCAGAATTGTCCGAAAATATTTTCTGACTTCCAAAACTGTCCAAATATATTCGGATATTCCCAAAACATGTTCTGAGACTAAAAAGCTAAATATTTCGAGTATAATGTAGAGTTACATCGATCATATTTGAAACTGACCCCCGAGTGTATCAAAATCATGGTAATTTTTCGGTCCTTGCGCACTGAAATTTTGCCTCGCGGACCTGATATTCCGTTTCTACGATAGAAAATACTACAGAAATGTCGAATTCAAGACCTAGAAGTTATATTGAGACAGACAGCCACCTCGAAGTATACCCAAAACAGTAAAAATTACGAATATTTTTAGATTTCTTGAGCAGGACAGGTCCGATCATCACGAAAATCTAGCCTATTACATAACTTTTGATGCTCTTTCGAATGAGCTATCACACGATGTCAAAATCAAAAGTTGGAAAAATCGATATTGGTAGGTCAAAATTTGAGATTTTGGGTCAAAACTCACATGGAAGTTTACATTGACCCTAGGGATCATGCTGGCAAAATTTGAGCCCCTGGCGATCACTTTGCCGGAGTTGTGCCATGCTACCTGCGTTATTAGGGAGACAGCGTTTTAAGGATTGAGCCCTTAATTAAGGTATTAATCACTTGAAGGAGTACCGCAAGTCCCGAGCTCGTAAATGGTCTGAAATTGGTTTTAACAGTTTTGTTCTCCGATCTTAAACCAAACCACTGCATTAGTACACATATTATCCAGTTTCTCTCCCAGAAGGGCACAGCCTGATTTGAAATCGAGTGAGTAGGTCTGGCAATTCAAGTCGGACATTGCAGTAGGGAATGCAGCGCAGTTTCTAGAAGAATTTCGTATTTTTCGAAATATTAAAACGCGTTCTCTGTAAGAATGCAGGTGGAGTGGCACAGTTTGCTCAAAATAGTCGCCTGATGCTCCAACTTTGGTAACTTGACCCCTAGGGGCAGTACACACTTCGTTTGTAGTTTGGGCCCAAAAAATTGATCTTTGATCTTTGAGATCGCGATTCTCAAACTTCGGATTACGGTATCGTGTAATAGCTCATTCGAAAGAGCATGAAAAGTTATGTTTCCAGCCCGGAGGATTTTTATTTTTATCATCTTAGTCAAAAGTTATGACAGAAAATGTACCAATTTTTGTCCATTTCGAGGAAAATCAATCTGGTTACCTATGAAGGCATGATTAGCGGGGTCCTATTTCGATATATTTTTTCAATAATCTAATACAGAAACATATAAAAAACTAACATTGGCAGAATTTCCGCGCCGTCATATGAAAATCTTCACTCAAACATGATTCGGCTGACATAGTGGCCCAGCCAATAATCGATCAAATCTGACCTAGTATCGCTTTAATGGTTTGGATATGAAGTAGAAATTGCGGTTATGATACTTAGACCATTTTTCATTTTGAATGTGAAAGGTTTTTATCATGCTATGATCCAAAAAATATCAAAACTTGAAAATGGCAGTTTTCAAAAAATCCAAATTTTAAAACTGTATAAGTCGAATATTTGAGCGTCAAATAGATTGAAATTGAAGAAAAATACTAAATTTGGTCACGAAATCATTTTTACAAAGTTATAGGTGAATTGCGAAAATTTTTATTTTTTTGAAAATTTTCGAGAAATTTTGGAAGGAAAAAATCATCGAAAAAAATTTTTTTCTGCAAAAGCGCTCAAACGTTCCAAATATGTTTCCTATCTACAGTAAAGTTATTCAGAACCATTTGATCGATTATAGATCCCATAAAAACGAAATTTTCGAAATTCAAATTATTGAAATATGCAAAAATTCCCTAGACTGGCGAAGGTTATCGGTTATTTTCAGCATGACGGCGCGGGAAATCTGAAAATGTTAGTATTTTATATTTTTCTGTATTAGATTATAGTTAAAATATATCGAAATAGGACCCCGCTAATCATGCCTTCATAGGTAACCAGATTTATTTTCCTCGAAATGGACAAAAATTGGTACATTTTCTGTCATAACTTTTGACTAAGATGATAAAAATAAAAATCCTTCGGGCTGGAAACATAACTTTTCATGCTCTTTCGAATGAGCTATTACACGATACCGTAATCTAAAGTTTGAAAATCGTGATCTCAAAGATCAAAGATCAATTTTTTGGGCCCAAACTACAAACGAAGTGTGTACTGCCCTTAGGGGTCATGTTCCCGGAGTATGGGCCGGAAATGCCGTTTTCGACTAATACTGTGCCGCCTATCCCCCCATTCACTGCAGTCTTACAGATAACGCGTTTTAAACGAAAAATGCTCGCCTTCCAGTGCGACTCGTTGCACATTCACATGCTTGTGTGCATGCAAGTTGATGGGGGAGAGTGATTGGTTCATAAATGCGTTTGCGGGCTTGCTTGGACGAGGTTGCGATGAAGCATTGCGCGCTCACCTTAATTTAAGTATCTAGGAATCTTGTATCGCTATTTCTTGACAGAGTCCGTGTCAGTAAGGCATCTTTGATGAAAATAACCTGATCTGAAATGAAAAGGAAGAGAAGCAGCAATACTGTACGATCCATGGCAGGGAGTGGAAAGGAAAATGACGATTTCCTTCCTTCTAATCCTTAGTATACTAGAAATGGGAAAAACTGAGATCTCTTCATTTCGCGTGCTCTCTCGTCTCTCTGATTGTGAAGATAGCCCGCGAAATGAAGAGACTTCCTGCGATCTCAAGGTATCCAGGATACTAATGTTGGCACTTAGCACTTAGTGGGGATGTCACTGGGCGAGCAGTACAGGAAAAAGGAAGGAACTTGACAGGGAGAATCCTTGGCTTTCTCCTTTTGCTGATCATTTATTCAAATATTACATACATCGAGAAGACACTAAAGTGTGTGTGAACGAGCATATTATTTAATTGGATAACAGACAACATCAGAGAATGGGGCAGTCAAGGGTGCTCCTCCGGCTTTCTCCGTCCATCCACTAGAAGTGCACACAGGCGTGGTGTACTTGTAATTTCCCCCTTGAACCAGGAACATCAACTTTTCGTGTCCATCCATGCACGTGAACGTGTTTCCGAGCATCTGGGCGTTCATCAGGACGGGAGCGGTGCTGTGGCAGGCAGGGTAGCTGAAGTTGAAAGGTAAAGGTGCTGGGCTTTTTCCTCGCAGGGCGGGCTCAGCCACCCCAAGCCAATTCAGCAGTCGGCCTGTCCCGAACGATCGGCGACCTGTGCGCGAGGCTATACCGCCCGTGATGTGTGCACGTGGTAGGGGATTTAACATTTTGAAATGATGAAACCCAATGCAATCAAGAAATGAGCTCACGTGGGCGTTTCGCCAGGGAAGCAAGTGATGTTGTGAGTGAATCCAAGTCGAAGATTGGAGAGAATTTTTGACTGTGCAGTTAGAGAGGTGTGAATGTCCCAAGACTGAGTGGTTGAGTTGAGGACGATGTTTGAGCCACCGTAGAAGGTCGTAGATCCGAATATTGCGTATGGCTAAAACGAGATTTTCGAAAATGTATTTGTTTATTTGAGTTGCCATCAATCCTGCAGGGCACGTGTAGCCATTGGCTCCGTCGCAGATCACTCTAGGATCGAGTGTCATTGGAGCGCATTTTGGGTCTGCAACATTTATGTATCCCTGTCCGACTACACAACCTCACTTGAAGGAGTGGAGCACGGTCCGAGGTCGTAGATGGTCTGAAATGAAAGTAAATTATGGTTTCTTGTTATTTTTTGGATGCGTACCACAGGAGTCGAGCACATGTTATTGATCTTTTCTCCGAGCAAGGCGCACATGCGAGTAGTGAAATCGAACGAGTAGCCGAGGCAGTTTTTATACGACAGATCAGCAGGGACAGTAGAGCAGTTACTGTAATGAGAGGGATTGTGTATCAATCTACCCACTATAAGATTTACTTATTCATTCTATCGAAGGCACATTTACACGCCAAAGCGCAGCCGTATTGTGAAGAAGAATTGAAGGGACCGTAGATTCGTTCATGAGCCTCCGAGGAGTTCTTGGGAAAGAAGCATTGAGCATTCGCCTGAAATGTCACCTGAAGTTATCGATAATTTTAGGGCTTGACTTACCTGCCCCATAGTGAGAAGAAAGACAAGCAGTACGAGGTACTCCATCGGAGGAGAATTGAGAAGACTGAGGGGTATACTCTTTCCGGGGGACTCTTCTGTCTGGAAGACTCGTCTATGAAGATTACTCCTGATTCGAACTGGCTTGGCAAGAAATCGTCTCTTCATTCTGCACGCTCTCTCGCCTCTCTGACCTGTGAGAGAGTACGCGAAATGAATAGACGATTTCCATCTCTAGTCCTGATTCGGACTAATTCGGGCGCCTGTCATCTCGAGTCGTCCTCACTCATCACCCTTCCTGGCCTCTTTCTGCGGAAGGAAGAATGATCTTTGGTCTCCAGCAACAGTTCTTGTGAGAACACTTTATCGATAATAATGACAACTACGCATTCATTTTGTTGGGCAGGCATAAAAAGTTGTATGAAATGAGTATTTTATATAATAATTCTTCAATCAACCAGTTGGTGATCCTCCAGCAACCAGTAGGTCTCGACGGTGCCCTTGCCCTGAATTAATTTAATTAATTTTGATTTATTAAAATACGTTCCAGTAATTAATATTGAATTAATTAGAGGTTAAACCTGAGGGTGACTTACTTTAATGATGATCTCTCCTCGCAGCTCCGTTTTGTACCCTCCAATAACGTTAGTCAAGAAGTGATTGGTCTCGGAGGAGATGTGGATCCGCATTGCTGCAATTTATTATCTTTTATACTTTTTTGACCAATCATCGCGCTTTCCTTCTGTATGACGCGATTTAGTACAATTTCTCTCGGGATTACTCGATTCATACTGTTTTACGAGTCACGATCACCAAAAGAAGTATGCAAGGGGACATCTGAGGAGCGCGAAATTTGAAAAAATCCCTCACGTTTCCCATTGCTCTCCATCCTCGCAGCAGTATTTACAGAATCTCCGAAGAGGCAGTAACGAGGCATCGTAATGCCCACTACGCCGGCTACGGAGGGGCCTGGAAATGATATTACTTTTTGTACCTCGTAGGCAAGGAACAATGCTCATGCAGATATTTTGTTCTTCTAAGCTTTGTTTGATTAGATATGTTCAAATACGCTTCACCAATATAATGAAAGAATCTCATCGGTCGCAGGACAGTGACGGTGCAGTTTGCATTACAAATAGAAAATAATTTAATTGAACATCAACAAATCCTATTCTTGTATGTATGCTACTCTGAACCATTCTTTTTAGGTCCAAAACGTGGATCATCTACGAAATAGACCTCGAAAAACGAGTCTTCATTCTCCGTACTCTGTCGTCAGTAGACAGGACGAGAGAGTGTGCGAAATGAAGAGACGGTTACTCGTATTTCGTGGTCAACTACGAAAAACAGGCGAAATCATACCAGTATGCATCCCAATTCTAATCTGCAACTTCTCCACTGGTAAATGGGGTATCTTAAAGATCCTGATGGCTCCCAGTAGGGCGATGGACATTTGAGCTACCTAAACGAACACTTTCGTATGATTTATTAGCCTCTGCCAATTTAGGGAGTCCACAGACAGGTGCGAAATCGAAATCTGGAGATCGCGTTCAATACCTCCTTCGCGTGGTCGTTCCCATTGCGGTGAGGCAGCCCAGATACGCAGAGGTATCCGTCGCCGATTGTTTCGACCTGAAATATCAGCTTCATTCGTAAACAGATTTCCAATAAATTCGTGATTCTCTTGGATCTTGAGCATTTTCTGAAGAATTTGCTCAAGATTCAATTGTAGCTATAGGAATTTTTGCTCGCTCTATTTCGAAATGAATAATGACAACATCGCACCTTGTACACGTCGTGCTCATCAATAATGGCGTCGAAGGTGCTGTAGAGGTCGTTGAGGAGATTGACGACCTGAATATTTTCTGAATGAAGTACTCCCGTTTACCCCGTTTCTAGCAGTTATATTCAATTCCTGCCATTTAAGGATTCGGGTATGTTTCAGATTTTATATGTACGGCTGTTCGAAGAGTGTATTGCAATCGTTCCTTGTCTAGTTGCGCAACAAAAAATATACATACAATCATTTATTTACGACATCCTAATCAGATCTCACGATCCAATCAGTGTTCCCAGATAAAAAAATCGGTCACTTCGCTGCTCCCTTTTCCCTGCTGCTCAATAATATTACCTGAATAGGCGTGCTCCGACTCGCCAGAGTAGTAAACGAGACGACATCAGAGAAGAAGATCGTCACGCACTCGAAGTTCTCCGGCTCGACCGCCTGGCCGAGTTTGAGACGCTCAGCAACTTGTCTGAAAATCTTATTCAATTCCAATTGCTTTCGCTTACGTTTCAACAATGTAATAAAGGTCATTACGTAGAGAAATTTCAATCATCTGTCCGAATGCAACATAATATAATAAATATACCACCTCGGCAGCATTCTGTACAACAACACGTCGCTCTTCTTCTTCTCCTCGACGAGTTCCTTCATGCGGGATTCCACCTGTGTTTTAGATGCATGGAGAGATTTTTATTGTTTTGATCCCAAGGGATGATATTGTTTTGATTTCGAAGAAGGTTTACCTCGTCCTCCAGAGTGGACGCGTACTGCTCGAGCACGTTGAAGACGTGGTCCATTAGGTTGGCGGATCTTAAAATAATCGCATAATAATCTGATTTTTTAATTGCACCGGCTAAGATTTTTGTTATTCAGACTAATGTTATTGGTTTTGTTTTGACTGAGCGGGATATAAGTGCAGCAAATAGTGCCATGAAACCAGTAAATAGTCTATTTTTCCCGGAATTTGAGTTTCTGTATTCAGCAACTTTCCGCCCATATAACTTATCAGCAGTGTTGTGATCTATTATGAATTGTAACGTCATCAGCAGTAATTAGCATACATAGTAGTGTTGTGAGGTTATTTCACTTTTTTGAATCTCACCGCCCATGATTAATCGACTTGAGTAATGTCCTGATCTGGTCACTATTCGGCCGCTGCTCGGGCTCCTCCGCCCAGCAATCCTTGATGAGCAGTAACTGCGAAATGTTATTGTTATTTTTATGATCTTTATTGTTGTTGCTATTTTGTATTGTATTCAACAAACAAAAATAACCACACCATAGCCGAGTTGACATCATTCCCGTCGTCCGTCTCCAGTTCCGGTCGGATTGGTTTTCCCGATTGCCGTTTGAGTTTGTAGATGAGTTCTGGCAAAGAATTTGAATTCGTAAAATTCTGGATCAGACGAAATAAATGTGTTTCATCACTCGTTAAACCCTGTGAGTATTGAAATTTGTGATGTGCCGTTGTTGTTGCAGCTACACAGCAAAAACAACTAAACAAAGAAAACACGCAAATTTCGAAATCCATCGCGCATAATCATCGCTCATACCCTTCAGATATGCTTCAGCACTCATTCAATTCATTGAACGGATGCAAATTTCGATGATATTTTGATGTTGAGGATGAAAAAATTAATTGATACCCTCCGCATCCACATGCTCCTCCTCAATGTTCCATGCACTTCTCCTCGTCACTATCTCGGAACAGATAATGGCGAACGAGTAGACGTCTCCTGAGTGTTGTTGTTGTTATTGTTTCGACTTGACAATAACAATAACAATACCTGGAAGAGTGCCCACAGTGTCCCCGCTGCGGATGAGTTCGGGAGCGGTCCAGAGGAGGTCTACAAAATATCCTTGTTATTGTTTTAAAAAATGTTTTTGTTTTTATTGTTTTGTTTTCATTTTCAAAACAAATAAATAAACAACGAATCCCATACTTTTAGTACTCCTCATCTCAGTCTCCTTGATGAACCTGCAGCCACCGTAGGAGATCTTCAGCTGCCACCGATCGTCGACCAGGCAGCAACCTGAGAGAGTATTGATGTTGTTTATCTTAGCTAAAAACAACAACAATAACAACAACAATATAACACAATCGTCCACGAGACAGCACTCTGCAAAAATATTTTAGTTGTTTATTAATTTAAAAACAACAACAACAATAGCACAATCGTCCACTAGGCAGCAACCTGATTGTGAGTTTTTTTATCCTTCATTATCAAGTTTGTTTAGCAGTCATTAGGGACTCAAACAAAACGGAAGGAAATGAAGATGCTCATACCAGAAGAGAGCCATCCATGCGCGCCGAGAGGCGAGTGGTGAAGGTAATGTAGTCCCTGCGATTCTTTTGCTTATTACTGTCGAGAGATAAGAAGAATTGATGTCCAACTATGTTTCACACGGTTTTGAAAGACACACCTATTTCAAATATATCACTGGGCGATGTTAAGCTGTTCGTAAAAAACTATTTGAATACCTCCGAGATGTCCCTCATAATGCTGAACTTGAAGAACCAGTCCATCTGCAGGCGACCCGTTTCGATCACGTCCTGGGGAAGATCATAGATCAATGATTGGCATGGTTTTGTGAATCTGCGTAGTATCCAGAATCCTCAAAACTTGCAGAGGCAATGTTTGGAAAATGACTAGGTCTTTGATCACTTTTGAATTGAAAACCAATTTGTGTGGTACCACCAGCCATTCAAAAGTACTGTTTGATTTTTAGCTAACCAACGTATTGTTATTCGTAAGTGTCCATACCCTGAGCGACCCTCTAGTACAGAATCTCCAGATCGTCATGAATTGAGGGCCATCAGTACAGATGCCAAGGAACTTGTTGACGTTCTCGTGGTCCAGGGAGTAGAGCTGAAAGCCACCCTTAGAAGTAGTAAGAAATATGCTTTATAAGTCTCAATGCTTAGCGAACAGCAATTGAAACTGCAAATAATGCTCACTGCTCTCATCTCCATCGTTTCCCTTTTTCCAAGATAATGCCTGGTCGCATGCTTCCTTGCTGCGACAGCCTCGCTGTTGAGGAAGAAGAAGGCATGGAGGTCGGTTTCCTGAAAACAATTTTATTTTTAACAATTTTGTTAAAATCGTTTATTTTATTAAAATCGTCATTTGAACGATTTAGAATTGCAGCCCGTTTTGGTGCTTTTATAAACTCAAATGACGCACCACTTTATTCTTTTGTCATGAAAAATTTCCTGTGATTTTGGTTACGTAACCTCACTTTATTGGTGTGAAAGTCCCACTTCTCATCTTCTGTTACCTTGAAGCCCCTCAACATGTTGCCACAACAGATTGAAATGCTATTCTCAGATTTTCCAAACCTCGCGCAACTATGCGTGGAGAAGCCATTGAATGCAGTCATGGGATCGGAATTCCAATCTTGGATTCTCAAGATTGGCAAAATTTCGTCATAGTTTCGCACGTTGTTTTGATCAAAGTACAGAGAGGGCGAGAGAGCTGTAAGGGGCGAGTGAATCGAGGGTCAAACTAGAAACGGTTAGCGATGAATCCGTCAAAGAAACAGAAGTTAGAACGCGAAGTAATCTCCACCAAAGAAGGGGGCGAGATGACTAAGCAAGCTAGAGTAACTGAGAGAGCGCGCAGATTGAAGAGAGCACATACTCCACTTGCAGATTACGCAACCTATTGGCAAAGGG
>LS546714.1:113679-126541 GCA_900490775.1 Pristionchus maxplancki
GAGAGAGCGCGCAGATTGAAGAGAGCACATACTCCACTTGCAGATTACGCAACCTATTGGCAAAGGGCGAGGCGACTATAAATACAAAGCGTCGGCAGCCATCGGGACCAGACCTCCACCTGGAACTACCCAGGGCTCCAGCTATCTATTCTACTACCACGCCATCTTTATTGTCACCTTTATTGTAGATAAATGATGCTGCTAATGACCCGCCTAACTCACACACTCGGATTACGCACTTGTTAAATGGTACGCAGCTCGTGTTTTTTTTTCGATCCGCCGCGCAGGTGCCGTATTACTCGAGTGTGTCTAGGGTAACTTTTCAGGAGACTTTTTAATGGGAGAGGCGCCAATTCCCGGAGGAAGTCTGCAGAAGAGTCAAGCAGGGAGCTGAGGAGGAGGGACACTCTGCTCAATTGGCATCCGGAGTTGCTTCGCGAGAGGTAACGTCAGTCGAGCAGAGATGGAGTCATGACTAAGAAGAAGTGTACATGTAAAGAAGCCAGGGGCTTGTATTGGAGTGATTGTGAAGAATAAATCAGATGTTCCATGGGAAGTGCAGTTACAGTACATGATAAGAGATGAGGCTAAATAAAGCCAGGAGGTTGTCAAGGAAAAAGGCGATGCGGAACAAAGTCAAAACAGAGGGGAGATAGAGGAGAGGAATAGAGAATGGAAGAGAATTCTCAGAAGAGGGTGAATAAGGCGAGACACAAGAGAGAATTATGATACGGACAGCGGAACGAGCAGAGAGGAATGAAAAAGAACACAGGAAAAGTGAGAGGTCGCGATCAGAGGTATGAGGAGAAAGGAAAGCCTAGCTGAGATGAACGCAGTCATAACATGAAGCATATAAAAAGTATGAAGGGGGAGGAGAGTTTAGTCAAGATGGCCATGCCGCCAGGGCTCCCAGGAGCTCAGTTCCAAGCATTATTGATGAGACCAAAGATTCGCATCGGCGAGAGGGCGCTCCTACTCCAACTGGCGAGACAAGAGGAAACGAACACGCCGGGCTTTTTAGCCGCGTGCATGCAGATCGCTCAAGTAAGTGATAGGGCAACGGGAGATAATGATGAGATGTTCAGAACGACAGAGACAGGGCAATAATTAGAGTGTGCCAAGTAGCAATCACCGGAGCCATGTTCTTCCCGTATATGGCAACGGGTGGCCAGGCGCCAGGGGTGAAGAGACGAATTGTTCGCGAGTTGGAAGTATGCAGACTCGTGAGTTACAAGAGCGAGGAAACGAGGTGATTGAAATAATTACAGGCGCACATCATAATCCTGTTTCCGAATGGTTCGCTACAGATGGTCTGAGTTAGACAGAGGGAGGAAAAGTGATGTGAGGGGAGGAGGTGTGATTGTGAGAAAGTGGAATAAACTTATTATGTTATATTGGATTGACCCACAATGGAAGGGGAAAGGGAGAAGACAGAGGAAAGGGGAAGATTGGATCGATATTACTCGAAGTTGGGGAGATCCAACGAAGTTGGAGGGGAACAAGGATGGCAAGACGGAGATGTTGTGACGGAAGATAAGAAAGGGAGAAACAGATAGGGAACGTACGGATGAAACAAGAGAGAAGAAGGGAAGAGAAAAGGAGGATAATGCGAGGGAAGACGATTCCAGAAGCAAGGGAGCAAAATTGAAAACAGAGAACAGTATCTCGACGGGGAGTGGGGAGTGAATCAGATATGAGTGATGTCGAGAAGCGAAGGCGAGCATACCACATTAGAACCACAACGGAACAGGGATAAAAGAAGGAGAGTAAGGGCGAGAGAACAGGCGAAAATGAGAGAGTCCGCTCAAGTTACCGGACAAAAAGCAGAAATGGACGGTCCGGAAGAAAGGGAATGCGGGAAACAAATGAGGGGGCAGATTGTAAAATCCAGGAGGGTAAAGGGGGTATATAAGTCAGTAGCGGAGGCAAGAGAGCACACGCAGCAATGGCAGCGCCAGACACACCACGACCACAGCAGCAACGGCAACTCAGAAGCGACAACCCGGCAACGAAGATTCTTCAGGCAAGAAAGACGATCATCAGCTCGGAGGAGATCACCGGTAAAAGCTTCAAGGACTTACAAAAGAAGGTTCACGAGGCAGTCTCGGAAGTGTACCTCCTCCAGGTAGAGGAGAATGCGAAAATTCACAGTCGCATAGATCAGATATGTGACGAGCTGTTAGAACTTAGGGACAACGGTAACCAAACGTGACAGGAAATGCGATCGTCATCTCGTGGAAGCAATCAGGAAGAGATGGACGACCACGGGTTTCAAGGATACGAATTGGACGATCTAGAGGAAGAAAGGGAAGGGGATCGGCAAGAGGAGGAAGAAAACTGGGAGGATGCACCGGTCGGTTTCGTTCCAAATCTTCGAGAATAAGAGGAGGAACCGATCCCTCCACAGGTCCTGATGTTGAATATCCCCTCAAATAAGCTAAAATTGACCTATTTTACGGGGGAAACAAATGACATTTCATTCGCAAATTGGCATAGGCGATTTACGGACTTTCTGGACACGCTGAAAGACGCGCCAGATGGGCCAACAAAAGCAAAACATCTGAAGGCTAGTTTATACGGCCCAGCGAGGGAAGTCGTAGCAGAGATGGATCCGGCGGATCAGACGAATTACGACTTGATTGTGGCTCAACTAAAAACGCATTTCGCATCGGATAGGCAGAGATATTTAGCGCGACAAAGTCTAGGCTCAATTAGACAAGCCCCGGGGGAGTCTTGCAGCAAGTTTGGAAGTCGCATCAGAGAGCTAATTAAGGCCTCGTACGAGGACAGCAACAGCGAGGAGGCTAAGAATAGACAACTGGAATGCCTACTATCACGCCTCAGAAATGAGGTGAGATACTATGTAAGACTATCCCAGCCGAAAACGTGGGCAGAAGCACTAGAGAAAGCAGAGGTGGTTGAGTCTCTTCTTGCAGAGGCAACGACGGACAATCTCATCAACCCGACGGTCAGCGCAATCAGAAGACCGGAACAGAGGGAGGGATTCACGAAGGTGAAATCAGAAGGATTCGAGGAAAGAAGAGGCGAGGTGAGCAAAGGCTTCGAGGAAAGGAGACCATTCTTCAAACAGCAGGATCGAGGGGGATTTAGAAATGAGAGGGGACCACCTCTAAGGCAACAACAGAGGTGCTGGCGATGTAATTTGTTAGGACACTTTGCGCGGGATTGTTTCTCATCTTCAGATCGGCGAGACAATTACGGAAGAGGATTCCAGCAAAGGATGGGAAGACTCCAACAGGGACAAAGAGGAAGAGGCCACTGGAACCAACAACGGAATGGCTATGAGAGAGAAGTAGGAAGACGCCAGGATGAGAGACAGGTGAGATTCGAGAGACAGAATAATGAAAGAGAGCGCAACTCGAGACCAGCAATGAACGCAATGGAGGCTACATCAGATGACGCAGTAGAGAAGCTACAGGGGCTGACAGCGGCCATTAGTACAGCGCACAAAGAATTGACTGAGGCTTACTCTAGAATCGAGGCAGTGAGTGCGAGGAATGAGGACTTGGCGAAATTAGCATTTGGGGAGGCAGAGGCGCAAGCAAGAACGGCGAAAGTACCAGGGAAAATTGCGAGGTTAACCCCAGGTCTCGTCATTTCTCTGGCAGCGATCATGACTCTGTGCACTCAAGGAGATGCGGCATTTGTCTGTCCAAGGAGTTCGCAGCATCCAGAGGTAGTGAAGTTCCCATTCACTTACGACTGTAGGAAACTCAACTTCAGGCACGACGAGAAGGGATACGATCAGAGAATTCAAGTCTTCCGCCCAAACAGCAAGATCTACGCGTCGGAGGCTACGACGTGCAGGATCGTCACAGAAACGGTAAGGTATGAGGAATCCTTCTTTGGCAACCGAAGGAGTGTGAAGACAGAATCACATGACTTGGTGACAAGAGAGGAGTGCGAGGAGATGAAGAAGACAAAGAGATGTAGGCATGGGCTAATGAATCAGGAGGGGGACACGTGGACCACCAATCACACGGCGGCAATTCCGTGGCCAACAACGATCTTCGGTTGCTGCCGAGAATACGAGTTGAAAGTATCAAATTGCTATTTTCAGAGAACGGTGGTGAGCACGCGGCATGGACGGACGTTTCCGCGTTCATCACAGGGGACTTTGACGGGATGTGCCTACACACAGGGAGGATGCACGCTGCCAGACAAATCGGTGATTATTTGGAAACCAGAAAGAATGGAAGAGTGTAGATTTGTGGAGGTGATGGAATCCAATGGGACAAGAATTGGAAAGGTATGGATTAGCGAGAGCAGGGAATTTGCGCTTTCGTGGGACAATACAAATCAATTAGAGGACTGCGGGGTAAATGTCACGCTCACAGAACAGGGATATGCGGTTAGAATAATCAGTAAGGCAAAAATTCCAGGACGGCACACTAGAGCAGCAGAGAAGGAGACGGCCTACGTATCGTCGAACCAGGAGGCAGCAAGACTGATGGCAGTCGAGCAAGCGACCTACAGTGCCCTCCTGCAGCACACGACGAACAACTTATGCAACCAGGTGAATGCACTGGCATATACGATTCACACGGCATTAACCGTGGACGCGACGGCAACAATGAGGGCACTGTCAAGACGGCCGGACATCTTCGCCATTTACAAAGGCTCGGGCATTGTTGAGGTGTACCAGTGTGTGGAGACACCAGTAGGGGCTGTGTCATTCATCCCATTCAAGAGTGCACAATGTTGGGACAAACCAAGGGCAATACTGAGCATTCCAGGCCAACCTAACGTGCCCGTTTTCGTGGACCCACACACACAAGTCGTCTCACTAGATGCCCAACCGAGGCCATGCAGCGAAGTAGGCAGCTTCTACCTACAGGACGGAGAAGAGAAGGTGATGCGCTTAGACACTAAAACAGGTCAGAAAATGGAACTGGAGGATCAGGAGATAGCGCATTTCATGGTGAATGATGTACTCCATCCACCTCCGCCAACGACCTTGACAACGTTTCACAACATTCAGATTACCCCGATCGAAGAGCTACTGGACGAGAACATCACGGAGCTCGCACCGTGGGCAAGCCTTTGGAGATCGGAGAGCATCTACGAGGTACTGGACGCATCGACTATGTGGAACGTGTCAGAGGTAATTAAGTCAGTCCATGTCCCGAGTCTATCAGAAATGATCTTTGGAAGGTGGACAGTGTACCAGGTGTGGTTAGCAGTATGCGCTGCTATCACATCATATGGGGCGATTAGGAGGCTGATAGTGATCTGGATCAAGTTACAGTTATCCTTTGGGGGTCTGAGGTATTTCAATACGGTCCAGAATTATGTAAGAAATTTCAGATCAGGCAAAACAAAGGAAACGAAGGAGACACAAACAGGGGAGATGGTGGAAATCTCTCTGAAGGACCCAGATGCCGGATATGCGACCATCAACACAATCGAGAGTGGCGGAGCAAACTCGTACTACACGATGCAAGTCCCAGTGAAGGTGGGAGACCGGAAATTAAGCTGTTTAGGATTAGTCGATACGGGCGCAGTCTTGTGCGCTAGCTCCACGCGCCTAGCAAAGGCTCTGGGGATCAAATTGAGGCCCTCAGAGGTAAAGACGGTGGTAGGAATTGGAGGAGGTTCCGTCAACATAGTGGGCAGCGCAACTGTGCCGATTCAGCTAGGAGGGCACACGGTAGAGACAGAGGTCGAGTTCTCAGATCAAGCAATTATGGACTCGTCATACGAGATAATCATTGGAAATAATTGCCTTAGGAAATTGCCACCACTCACGGTCAGCTATCAGACAAAAGAGATTAGCTTCGGGGAAGAGCGAATTCCGGTAATCACGATCCTCAAATCAGGTCAGACTGCACGAAGAACGCCGGAAGCTACGGAATTGAAACTACGAGTCAGCGAGACAACACGGTGCGATGGACGGATGGAGACTATGGTGCGATGCATGGAAATCCCAAGCAAGGAAGGTACGTTTGCGACAGTGGCTTTCGAGGAGGCTCTGGCGGAACAAGGGTTGACGGTGACACCAGCAGTGGTGAATAGAAAGAACCCGTTCGTGTTAGTCACCAATGCAACCAACGCGCCAGTCATCCTATTTCAGAAACAAGCAGTAGCGACAGTGACGCCGGTTCACGAGAACGAAGTGGGCACCCTCGTGGATCAGGATCAGGTACCAACTGAGCAGGTCTATAAATAGTATCGAGTGCTTCAGAGAGAGAGCCTACCGTACCACCCGACTCATACGTCTGCCCAGTAGATCTTACGCAAGCGCAAGTTACACCAGCCGAGAAATTAGAGCTAGAGGAGTTGATCTATGAGTTTCGGGATAGGATTTCGCTAAATGCGTACGACTTAGGGGATTACTCGCATACGCTGGTAGACATCAAAACGACCACTGATTTTCCAAAATACAAACCGCGCCCGAATAGATTACCACTAAAATATGAGGCAGTCTTGAATGAGCATATTGCGAAGCTACTAGAAACTAGGGTTGACCGTTCGGAATTCGGAATTTCCGAAAAACTAATCCAATTATCTCCAGTTTTCCGGAAAATCGAGTCGAACAATAGATCTTTCCGATACTTTCCGAAAAACTTCATTATTCGACCAGCGAGGTTCATTAGCGGTGGGAAATGACTGCGCATTGGTTATGTTTCAAGGGTAGAATAAGAGTCGTCCTTTTTCATTTATAATCTGAAGGGACGGAACTCTTTTCGACCAGATCTGGGATATTTATTCTACCTCTGAAACATAATTCTCTTTCACTCCTTTCAACTCCATATCAACACCCCACCGCTCGATAAATTGGCGAGTCGGAAAATGAAGTTTTTCGGAAAAGTATCGGAAAGATCTATTGTTCGACTCGATTTTCCGGAAAACTGGAGATAATTGGATTAGTTTTTCGAAAATTCCGAATTCCGTTTCGTTTCGTCAACCCTACTAGAAACGGGGAGGATTATGGAATCGGATACGCCGACACTTCACCAGTTTGTACTCGTGAAAAAAACGTGTACTCCCTCGGACTCGACGAAAGCCTCGTCAGATGCAACAGACCTATCTGCCTTCAGAATATGTGTTGACTTTCGCCCATTAAACGAAGTGAGCTTGGCAGATAGATTCCCGATAGGAGATTTCGCTTCTATAGTGCCCCTATTTAACAACAAGAAATACAAAAGCACACTAGATCTCACGCAATCCTTTTTGCAACTAAGGCTGAACGAGAGATCGCAGAGATTGTGCGGTATAATGGGACCATCACAGGGACCGTACAAGGGCACGTATTGCTATCGCTATCTCCCATTTGGCCTAGTGTCGGCCAGTTCGCAACTCTCACGCGTGATCTGTAAATTATTGGCAGGGTATCACACATTCGCGATCAATTATATTGACGATATTATCATATTCACGGATGATTTTCCGAGCCATTTGATAGCGCTGAGGAAGGTATTCCAGAGATTTAGAGATTTCAACCTGAAAGTCTCAGCTAAGAAAATGTGCTTGGCAAGGTTGAAAATCACGTTTCTGGGACACGAAATCTCTCAGGATACCTATAGCCCAGGGGAGAGGAATCTGAAGGCAATCAAAAACTTGCCAAGACCTAAGAATGTAAAGGAAGTAAGGCATTTTGTGGGCGCGTGCACGTTCTTTAGAAAATTCTGCAAAGGATTCGCAGACATAGCTAGACCGCTGTATGACTTGGTGAAAAACAAAGCAAAATTTGTGTGGACGAAGGAGCAGGAAGACGCCTTCGTGAAGCTGAAGGAAGTCCTCTGCTCCCCACCATGCTTATCGTACCCAAGGGACGGCCCCTTTGAGTTGCACACGGATGCGAGTACTCAAGGAATCGGTGCCGTGCTGTGTCAGGCTTCGTTGGACGACCCCAAAGCGTTCAACGCGATCGGGTACTTTAGCAAGAACCTGACACCGGCCCAGAAGAAATGGTCCCCCACCCAGATAGAGATGTTCGCCATAATCAGCGCATTACGGTATTTCAGATACATCACGCACGGCTCGCACATCACGGTTCGATCGGATCACAAGCCACTGACTTTCACGCTGACCCACAACAAGATGCCGGACAGCCTGGCAAGATGGATCGTGGAACTACAAAGCTATGATGTGAGTCTGCAATACATCAAGGGTGCGGCAAACCTAGTAGCGGATTGTCTATCTAGGATGGAGAGGAAAGACCAGGACGCATCAGCGGAAGAAGAAAAGGATTTCCCAGTATGCATGACACTAGAACCTAGTGTGGAGGTATGGAGGAGTAGGGATGCGCCGCTGAAGAAGATCTTACCCTACGATATATTGCTAGAGCAATTAGATAATGAGGAGTGCAAGTCCCTTCTGAAAATCCTACAAGACAAGGAGCACAAGATTAATGACAAGAAGCTTTTGGAGATCAGTGAACAATGCGAAGTAGGCAAAAATGGATGCATTTACTTCAAGAAGGTGGAAAACAAACGCGTAAGAAAATTGATTTATATTCCAGAAAAGCTGAGGGTGGCAGTACTCAAAGCGCTGCACGAGAGCATCGTGGCAGGAGCACATGCGAATTGGAAGAAGACTCTACAAAAGATTCAGCGCTACTACTACTGGAACGACATCACATCAGATGTGTTCAAGTACTGCAAAGCATGCGAGGTTTGCCAGCGCAAAATTACGAGACAAGAAAATAGGGAGAAATTAATCCCGGTGCTAACGAACTGTGTTGGCCAGTCCATTTATGTTGATTTGTGCGGACCGCTGATACAGACGTCATCTGGCTGCAAGTACATAGTCTGCCTAATCGATCACTTCTCAAAATTCGTAGTGGTAGATGCAGTACCAGATTGCAAAGCGGTTACGGTGGCACATAGCATAGTGACAAAATACATACTACAATACGGGGCAATGGATCAACTGGTTTCAGATAACGCCAGTTACTTTCGTGCGGAGCTTGCAAGTGAAATTGGACGGCTACTCGCGATAGACAGGTACTTTACAACGCCATACCACTCACAGGGAGCGGGAGTAGTGGAGCGCGTGTTCCTAACCTTGCAACTAGCACTAAGGGCATACGTAGCCCAAGACCAGCAAGATTGGGACAAGTATCTGCAGGCGGTGGCATTCGCCTACAATACTTCTATCCATGCAAGCACCGGGGAGACGCCGTTCTTCTTACAACATGGAAGGGATGCTAGACTAAACATTAGCCTACTGCTGCGCACGCATGAAGAGAAGCACATCCCGAGAGAGAATGATGTCGGCGAGTACAAAGCGCATTTGTTGCACGCGTTACACAACGCATGGCGGTTGGCGATCGAGAGAAACGCAGAGGAGAGTGAGAAAGCTGCGAAAAGGGCAGAGAAGACAAGGAAAACGCCTCTAGAAATTACTCTAGGGGACCGAGTATTCCTACGGGACATGATGCCAAAAATCGGAGTTTCAAAGAAACTCTGCCTCCCGTGGTTAGGACAGTTTAGAGTAATCGGAGTAGAGCACCCCCACCTAATCATAATTAGCATTACGAACCCACTGTCAGGACCAAAAAGAGTGCATAAGAACCAGGTGAAGATATGCAGAACCATTTCAGGACCAGCATTCACCACACCATGGTGCCCGGAGGAAGAAGAACAACTGCTCAAGCGAACGGAGTTCACGGAAATTCCTATGATAGGCTACCCGAAAAAGAGACGGATCGAGAGAGAGCCGGAGCAGCCGCAGCCTGAACCAATGCATAACTATAATTTGAGATCGAGGGGAAAAGGGGTATCATAATCGGGCTCAGTTTTCGTCGCGAAATTGGCCTCTCGTTGCGCGAGATTTGACCTTTCCCTCTTTGTAAGGCGCGTAACGAAAGAAGTAATTCAGGAAATTTCAGGCACAACAACAACGAATGTCTCAAGCAGATTCACTGATGGACTGGGATGTCATCAACCCCGACAATGATCTGGTAAGGACGGGGGAGTAGGGAGCATAGACAATGAAGGTCTTGCAGACACTCAATGAGCTGGAGCTGCTGAGCATCACGTCGGCGGAAGAGGAGCGACTGCTTATGGAGACGCCACCCCCGGAACTGGAGCCAGTCCCTGAACAAGAAAGACTGATGACTCTCGTCGACGGAGGATGGAACAACCAGGCCCGATTTTCCGACTGGCAGGATTGCTCCAGTGATCTCGGATGGCACCATGGAAGAATCCAGGGATACGACGACTTCAGGAAGAGTGTATTCCCCCCACGAGAGTGGGAAGGAAAGTGGAATGCCCTTTCGATGCAACAACTGGAGGGAGCGATCTACCTCAGACAGCAAGCGAACAGATGGAAGAAACGCCTTCTATTCGGAGAGAGGCTCTAGCGGAACCCGCCGAATCTCCCCTGGTCGATTTGGCACAACCAGCACCAGTGCATTCGACCGATGACGGGAGAAGAGGGACAGTGGCCATGCCTGTTCACAGTAGTGGATTACGACAGGGTGTTCAACTCGTTCTGCTTGGAGGCGGTGGACCCCATGCTCTACTTAGATGGCCTGGAGGTTCTACGATGGATCACGCTGGACATGGACAGCGAAGATATACTCGCGAAGACCAGAGGGTTCTGCAAGGAGTATCTTTCACTGGGTGATACTGTGTGGGTGCACGAGATCACACCCACGATGCGACTGATGGATGCGAGAACACCCGCAGAGGGCTGGGAAGAAGCCCATACAATGGCTACAACGGATGAGCCTCCTAACGGCTGGTTCACGGCGTTCAGAGCAGACAAGTTCTCCGTGGTGGAACCATCAGAGAAGACGCATCGCAAGCTCGCCAGAATTACGAAGGACGGGCTCACGATCGAGGGAGAGCAGAGGAAGCTGAAACATCAGGTAAATCAGAAAAGGGGGGCGAGTAGAGGAAAGCACAGATACGACGGAGGTAGCAGATTCCAAAAGACATTACGTCAGGTACCGCGAGAGATGCGAGGGAAGGAGGGATTCTTCATGATCACGTTTCGGAAGAGAAATGCGGCCTGCCTCTTCTTCTCGGCCCCACCAACGTCGAGAGTCGCGGAAGGAATCCTCCTGGCAAAGGCCGGATGTGTTCCACAGGAACTACCGGAACTGCCCCACGGAACGCCAAAGCTGGGAATCTCTCACAAGATCCAGTACGATGAAGACCAGCTGCGGTTCATCCACTACGCAGCAATGAACTACCCGCTCGTGTACCTCGACGCATCCGCTGGCTGTGGGAAGACTTCGTCTATTGTTGCGGCAGCAGAGAACTGCATCCAGAGCGGGAACTCGGGAACGCTCATAATTCTTACTGCGGCAACTAACTCCGCGGTATGGGTGGAGACAACCAAGATGGAGGAGATCGCAACGTCCGAGACCAGGATCATGAGATTTGTGGCAAAATCAGAGATGGAGTCAACCCGGTCGGATCTCCAACAGTGGATCCTGAGACTAGAATCGGAACTAGGAGTATCAGAAGCATTGAAGGACAGAGCAGCCAAGCTGAGAGAAGATCTGGCTGAGATGGCGACACTCAAGAGGGAATGCCCGGAGATGGAGGACATGAATGCAGAGGAGCTGGCCAGATACACGATCTTGGATATAGATATCAGAGAGGCAAAGGCAAAGTGCACGAGAGAAGTCCTCGAAATCGCTCGACCCAATGTGGTAGCCATTACCTTGGACTCTCTCATTGGGAAGCTCCAGGGCCGAGATCCACTCAGGAGATACATCAAGGAGGCATCTGAAGTAATTATTTTCGTCGATGAAGCGAGTCAAGCATCAGAAAGTGTCATGGTGACACTCGCGGCACTGCTGCCGAACACATTTCATCGCTACATCGGCGATCCGAGACAATTAGAGCCTCATTGTCTAGTGACCCGTGTCGACTTCGACCGCGAGTTCGGAGGATGTGGAATCGCGACGGTGCTCGCCCAGGCAAGCAATTGCCCCAGAGTGACGCTACGGCGATGTCGGAGACTCCACCCAGGTCTCTGCAAGATCCCGTCTCACTTGTTCTACAACGACTCCCTAGTCCCGGCCGTGACCGCTGAAGAAAGAACGGCTCCATTCGCACTGCCTGACAAGGATTACCCCATCGTACTGGTGAACGTCCGAGGACGAGAGAAGATTGCGGCGTCGGGTTCACGATACAATGACGAGGAATCGGAAGTGACGGGTCGACTGGCTAGAAGAATCCAAGGAACGAACAAGAGTGTGATGGTGCTGTCGTATTACAAGGAGCACGTGCAGAGATTCAAAGCTCAGTTCCCGGACATCGAGGTAAATAGAAATCAGAGAGTAGACCACTTAGAAGGGCCAGAGAAAGTAACATATGATAATTGTAGGCGAAGACCATTGACTCATCACAAGGAATGGAGGCAGCGGTTATCTTAATCATGACAACCAAGACCTTCCCTCAGAAAGCAGCATTCGTGACAGATCCGAAGAGAACGAATGTAGCGTTCACTAGGGCAAAGACAGCGATCCTGATTGTAGGATGCCACAGAACGCTAAGCCAGATGGACATCTGGAAGAGGTAGGGTAACGACAAAAAAAAAAGTATTAACATTGCAATTCAGAATCTGTGGTTTCCTCGAGAGACGAGGACTCGTCAAACAGGAGGGAGATATCAAGATTGAGGAGTGAGGTACGGTAGAGCATTGAGACCGGGGACGGTCTCCCGGGGGAAAGGGAGGTGTAAGGGGCGAGTGAATCGAGGGTCAAACTAGAAACGGTTAGCGATGAATCCGTCAAAGAAACAGAAGTTAGAACGCGAAGTAATCTCCACCAAAGAAGGGGGCGAGATGACTAAGCAAGCTAGAGTAACTGAGAGAGCGCGCAGATTGAAGAGAGCACATACTCCACTTGCAGATTACGCAACCTATTGGCAAAGGG
>LS546714.1:127253-141785 GCA_900490775.1 Pristionchus maxplancki
GAGAGAGCGCGCAGATTGAAGAGAGCACATACTCCACTTGCAGATTACGCAACCTATTGGCAAAGGGCGAGGCGACTATAAATACAAAGCGTCGGCAGCCATCGGGACCAGACCTCCACCTGGAACTACCCAGGGCTCCAGCTATCTATTCTACTACCACGCCATCTTTATTGTCACCTTTATTGTAGATAAATGATGCAGATGACCCGCCTAACTCATGACCGCTAATGCTGCTAATGACCCGCCTAACTCACACACTCGGATTACGCACTTGTTAAATGAGCACGCGAAAGCGATAGAGTGAAACCTTTTTCGAATCCAACGTCATCTTTGTGGACGTCGTCAGCGACGAGGAGAGCGAGAACTTGGAGGAGGTGATGCTCTGGAAATAGAGGAATGAGACGAAAATAGACAAAAACCGCATATTTAATTCGAAAGCTCTTGAAAGAGAAAATTGTTGCTGAATATATAATTTGTTTTCTGCGTGCTACTTTCAACCAATCTATGAGCTATTGACTACAAATATATTACAAATCTATCTATGGATGAATAGCAGAAGTGTCAGGAAAAGTTTGAAGCAATAGAAAAATGATACCTTCTGAGCCGGCCTGATCAAACTGTTGAATGTAATCTGCCAGATTCTGTCTCTCCGTGCCTCCTCGCGCTGGCGTGATCTTTAATAGATTGTTTTTTTTTAATATTTATTATTTTTGCCAACTGTGCTTCTTGAGCATTGTTGCGATTGCTTTTCTGTTTGCTTTGTGATACATGTGAAACATAACTGGAAGATTACTGAAGGAATGAAAAAGGAACCTGATCACCCAAACAAGGGAGAATATCAGTACGCAGACAATGAGGAGGAGCACGGCTTTCCTTACCTCTACTACTTTTATCTTTTCAGCCTTACCCTTATCTTTACCCAATCATTTACAAATGTATCACCTGATCACCCAAACCAGCGAGAACACCAGCACGCACACAATCAGCAGAAAGACAGCGACTGCGGCGATGACGATGGCGAGGTACTGTAATGCGACATTCTTATGGATCGGGAACTGATTTTATTGCTGTATACTGATGATCACGATGGGGAGGTACTGTAAAAATGAAAGATAAGGATTGGGAACTGATTTTATTACGGAATATTGGTTATGATTATCACGGTGGCGAGATACTGTAGACGGATCGATAACTGATTTGGGAATATTGGGATCTGATTCTATTTACAAATATGGAATTACGGAAAGTATAATTATTGGGAATATAATTATTTTGCGACCGCAAAAGTTAAAGGAACCCTCAAAACTTGTTCTGAAAAGGTTTTGTAAATCGCCTGAAACACATCCAACTAGACATTCTCTTTTCATAGTAACCAACCTGCTCCTGGAAGCTCAGCGGGCACTGGTCCCCTCCGAACCCGCATCTTGGTGTATTCTGAGGCCTTA
Source organism: Pristionchus maxplancki (assembly GCA_900490775.1). Taxonomy (NCBI): domain Eukaryota; kingdom Metazoa; phylum Nematoda; class Chromadorea; order Rhabditida; family Neodiplogasteridae; genus Pristionchus; species Pristionchus maxplancki. Next base: position 128,699 of record LS546714.1, read on the forward strand.
TTCCACCTCTGGCCACCCACAGTTGCGACTCGGATGAGTAGAGCTCGATTGCTTGCTGAAACACACACATAAATAAATTAATTAATTAAATTATATAATTAAATAATTAATTAATTAACTAATTACCACCGTCCGCGTCTTCCTGTCAGCAGATAGGGAGACGTCGAAGCGGATCATTTGCTAAATTTAGTTAACTGACTTAATTAATTAATTAGTTTATTTACCTGCGAGACATCAGCCTGGTTGAGAGAGTACAGCATGAACGACGGGTCGCGCGTGCCGTTCACGTTAATTCGGACGGTGCCGGATTGGCCTAAATGATACTTTTATTTTTACGCGTTTTCTCATTTCGAACACTTTAAAAAATGTTGAGATATGCTTCACAGCTCACACAACTGATTGATTGATAATTGTGATACGATAGTTCGGCACGAATTTGCGGCGCTTCAAAAACAATAACCAACCAATGAACGATGTCTGCTCATGGCCGTCACACTCGACTAAGATTCGACAAAGAACTTAAAATATATTAATATAAATTAAACCCACCAATGAACGAGCCCTGTGCATAGGACATCAGCGCGCGGCCGGAGACAGCACTTCCGGCAAGATTGGGCCTGGCCTGAAATAACAATAACAAATTTTTTAGCAGAAACAACTACAAAAAACAACCTGGACGGTTCGATTTCGAGCATACGCATACAGCAGGAAGGCATCGTGGAAGTTGGTGATGCGCGAGACGGACTGGAATGGGTTGTTGTTGTTGTTGTTTTTGTTGTGTTTTTGTTGTTATTATTGTTGTTCCTGACTAGGGTTCGATAAACAAGAATTAGGCAAGAAACAAGAAATTCATTCCTTCTATTGAAGAAATTTTGGCCGGTCTCTTCTTGAACAAGAATTCTTGAATAAGAAATGTTTCTTGGCAAGAATTCTTGCAAGAAAGGATTACCCTCATTTCTCCCCTCCCTTGGCCTAGTAATTGGTCAGTTCGCGACCGCTCTCTGACCTGAAAATGAGGGAGAATGAGGGAAGACAAGGGATGGCCATACTTCCAAGAACTTGACCAAGAATATTTTTCTTGTCCAAGAATGACCGCTCGTTTCTTGATTAAGAATTCTTGAATAAGAAGGATTTCTTGGCAAGAAAAAATCAATTTCTTCCAAGAAATTTTCTTGTTTATCGAACCCTATTCCTGACCGTCTCGAGCTCCGTGCAGTCGGTGCAGTTGAAGGGCGGTTGGGTGAAGGCGTCTTTGACCTTACGAATATTTTGTATTGTTGTTTTTTATAATTGGTACTTTTTGATGTTGTTATTATTATTTTTAATAAATATTATCGAATAGTACTTTCTGCAGGAAGTTCGCCGTGTCGTTGTAGGGTGTGACGTCGAGCTGAACGACTCATTTATACGTCTTTCTCGTTTATCCTTTTTTTCGCAAATATGGAAGGCTGAATTAAAATCGAAAGATGCTTCACAACTAGTACAAAAGATTGGATATTGAGAATATTTCGATTTTGTGTGCGTCGTCATTTGAAACTCACAATCTTCAATCCACAATTTTCAGACACAAACTTACAATCAACATCTTCCTCGCCATCGCTAGCGCATCGAAATTACGAGGATCCTCCAGGAATGCGCTGTTCACCCAGACGTCGACTGAAAATGCTAATATTTCACTGTTTCGAACGAATTTTGGGTCCCCCAGTTTTAGGAGTCTGATTAGACTTTTTGTAGTGAAATGATCACATAATAATTTGCGCAATTAAGTTAAAATGTCAATTTTTAAATAATATATCAAAAATAACTCACAAATGCCTCCAGTTGAATAGGTTTTGAATGCCGTCGCCTGCTCTTCCATGTAGATGAATGTGTATCTGGAATATTTGCTTTGTTTTTCAACAAGAAGGTTGTTTTCGATATGTAAACTGTTCTCAGAGTCATAAAATAGAGAGGAACTTACTCATTGTTGTCGAATCCATTATCATTGGCAGCCAGCAGAATATTTCTTCGAGAAATGGGGTTCTCAACGCAAATGACGAATACTGTAATTAGTTAATTAGTTAATTAATTAGTAATTAATAATGAGTTACCTCTCGACACCGCGGCGGCCTCCCACAGACGTTTTTGGAAATTCTCAACTGTATTATTCAAGATTTTGCGATTGTAGTTCATCGAGATGTCCGATACAGTGGTCAGTTGGAGCTGAAAGTATCCTTAAAACTTCTGATTCTCATATGTTACAGAGCACCTTCAAACAAGCATGCCCACACTTGTCAGTGATCATTTTCTCCTTTGCTTCTAAAAACAAAAACAAAAACAAAAAAATTTACCGAAAACGAGTTGAACAGATTCAGGCATCTTCCTACTAGCGGATTTCGCTCAGTCGTATAAATGAAGGAGATATCAGAGAAGTTGAACTTGCGCAGAAGTGCAATCAGGGTGATTGCGCGACTGTAATCAATAACAATAATAATCAACAACAATAACAACAATAATAACAACAATAACAACAATAACATAAACACTCACGGATCCGTGCTCCACCCGGTGCCCATGACAGTCGGGTAGTTGGCGCTGTTGTCCAGTGCCGAGTCATAAGGAGGCCCCCAGAGGATGATGGGAAGATCGTAGTAAGAGGCTACTGCACCATCGTAGAGGGCGGCTGGATGGATTATGGTTATTTTTTTTTGTATTCTGGATCAGCCTTGAACTGTCACGGGACCGCATAATTGGTCTAAATGTGATGGGCGAAACATAGCTAGAGACCGCAAGGTGATCTGCCGAATCGAGTGAAAAGGGTTATTCATGTGTTCAGTGTGTTGGTATGGGTTCGAATAACATTATGCTTTTTACCGTTTGTCGATATCCCATCTCTATCAAAAGTTATGCTCTGAAAACCACGCGCGCAAGGCACACCGTGGGAGAGGGACAGATCGGGTGAGAGGGAAAGGGGGCGGAGCCTCTCTCGCGTGTGTCTCTCTCCCTCCCCCCGCCCTCTCGCTCCCCTCTCCCCGCGCTTCTTTGCGCATCTTGCACAAATTAGGGAAAATAGCTATCATTCTAATTTCTTTTGTAAAATTCCTCATAAATTCCAATTTGTCAGTATCCCGTGGCCCATTGTGATCCGATCACTGGAAGACTTCTAAACGCCTATTCTGCTCCTTTCATTATCGATTTTGACCTACTCAAAGTTGTCAGATCAAAATGGGCCACAAGCCCTTTGTGAAGGCTCTTGATAGCTACCGAAAGCGCTTTAGCTTGTTCGATTTGATCAAGTATTCGAATTGTGCATCCTCGTCGCAGGTTTTGGGGGAAATCGTACTCGGTGAAAGTGGGCGGAGCTTGCGGTCTCTAAACATAGCGTGGTTTAGGAGTAACTTTTTCTAGTCAAATGAGAACTGCGCCAACACTACCTACTTGCAGATAAGAAATCTGCTTTAAAAATTTATACAATTCGAAACTAACCCTTTACTGATTTCGATCGGCTCTATAGTTTATGTGGGCACCATGAAACAAAAGCGTGCAGTTCTCTACTCAAGCTACGAAAAGGAATCGCTCACGAGAACTGCACGCCGGACCGAGCACCACTTCCACACTCTTATTTTGAAAGAGATCGACGATAGAGGCGACGGAGGTCCCGTCCACGCATTCGTCATATGCCCAGGAGAATCTGGAAAGAGATTGAATGACAATAACACCCAACAATAACAATACCAAAACAACAAACCACATCGGCCATTGTAAGTCTCATTTTAGCTAACGACTTTCCAAAAAGTGGAAGACAAAATACTCACTTAATGTCATCGATATCCGGCATCACTCCTTCGGATTGAATGCGGTTCCAGGCGACCTGAAAAATATCTATGAGGACAGCGCCAATAACAATAACAACAAACCATAGCAGCCGCAGCGTGCTTCTTGTATCCCACAAAAAGCGTGAGCGTCGTGTCGTTGAGGGCAAATAACATCCCGACATTCATCGTCTGAAATGAAAAAAATATTTATTTTAAAATAATTATTAGCAACGCATTTGCTCCGAGTATGTTTCACTGTACCCATATCCGTCTTTGTTTCGCAAATCGTCTGGTAGCAGTGCATCATCTTTTAGAATAATCCAATCCTCGAAAGCATAATTAAATCTGCTGATTCGCTCACCCGTGCTGCAATATCTCCGACGTTCATGAGTAGCAGTAACATCGGAAGGAGGGCGAGCATTGCTGATCAGGATCACTTCAGACAAGGGATAGACAGGAAGAATATGAAGTAGAAGAAGGTGACGATGATGAAGATAACACTAAGATTCTGAGGAGTATGAAGATCAAGCTGGTTGATGGAGGAGAAGGGGGAGATGTAGTCGGATACGGCTCTTTGGAGGTGGCCCAGAAATAGGCGGCACTGGAGACCAAAGAGTTGCTGGGTGTACGCGTCAACGACCGAATTCTCGTCTCTTCATTTCACACGCCTCTCGCCAGTCAGAGCAGCGAGAGAGTGTGTGAAATGGAGAGAGTCAGACAAGATGCAGAGAGTGATATTCGGCTTCTGATTGGCTGCCTGGCAGCAGGGAAGCCCTGGAAATGTCATGATTGGAGCAGCACTCTCTCCATTTCACACGCTCTCTCGCTGTTTCGAAATAGAGAATCCCGCCAATTTCGATTGCCGCCCCTGCTCTTTTGCCCTCGGGATCACGCGAACTCAGAGACACGAGAGACAGTACAAACTGAGGAGAGTCATATCACGCCTAGATTGCACCGGGTTTCGCCATGGAATCGCACGCAAATTCGTGAGTCCAAAGTCCCGAGATCTCGTTTTGCTATTTCAATCTTTATCGAGGGGCTTGACATGGATATTGCAAAGCATTTCACTAGGGAAGTGACGAGTGAAGAACTCATGTGCACCGAGAAACTAGGAATCATTGACTCTTGGGCACATTGTTGCTGAAATGTGAGTGTTGTTCGAGTGAAACTGGGCGAATTTTACCGATTCTCGAGATTGAGGCGATCTCTTCTAATCGAGAGCCAGTTGAAGAAACAATAAGTCGAGATGATGAAGATGAGGTTGATAAACATAATAATAATTATGAATTCCTGAATCGCGTAAGAAATTTTTCATGGATGATCACACGCCTCATTGTTCAGTGCTTTGATGGAATTATCGCAGAGCCGCAAATATATCCAGCAGGAGCAAGAGCAAGCATTTAATAGGCAGTAGAATGCACCAAAACGCTGTAAGGTTTGCATCAATTTCATCAATAATAAGCACTCACCATTATCGTCTCCTTCTCATCCTTGCCTTCGCCTTCTAGATATTTCATCAATTTGAGCCGCAAAAACTGAGTGAAAGCAGCAAAGGAGAAGGCGAGAACTTGCAGAGAGAATAAATGAAGTAGATACCACGACATCGTATTGCCCTTAAACTAGCTTTAACACTGGTAACATAATGAAAAGCAAGCGGGGTGATATAAATGAAGAGGTAAAGGCAGTTGCTTGTGAGTTGAAGACACGTTAGTGAGAAGTAGGGCCTGTGAAACTTGAGAGGCGAAAGGCAAACAATTGGCAACTTCTGGCGGGAAGCGCACTAAGTAGGAGACATCAGTTATGTAATCCTTCTCTTTAGGCAGGTAAACGGTCGTAGACGAGAGACATAGCTAAAAGATGGAGATTAGGAAATCTACGGCAACTGCCGCGGTCGAAAAAAGATGGCACCCCGCTAAAAGGGAGAAGCAGATTATAGATGATTATGAAGAGCAAGGAGCACATGAGAAATGAATGGTTTATCGAACAATAGACAGCAGAAATTCAAGCGATGAGATAGTAGCTCAGAATTGGATGTCGGAAGTTGACCCGTGATGAGTATTCCGCCCTTTGAATGAAGGAACAATTAAGAAATCTGAGTAAGAAGATAACAAACTCACAATTAACCCGAATGCTGATCTCAGTGTCATTGAGAGACATGAAGCGAGGAACTATTGTAGAGAACTCCTCGGCAATGTGGTGGTATAATTCGGTTGGCGTAGAGGTTTTCAACCAGATTCTGAGAAAAATATAATTATGAATAAAGGGAGCAAGAACAAAGAAAACACCATTGAGTTGGTATCAATGTAGAATCGCTATCAATGTAGAAAAAGGCTGGAAAGGGGGCGAATTCGGAAGAAGCCTCTCTTATGGAATGTAGCGAGATCTTCAAAAAGCGATGTATCCGAACATTAAATAGATTTGTTTCTGTTTGACTCACTTGTGTTTGACTTTGACTGATTCTGTCTTAGCGGTAGTACATTCCTCACTTAGTGGAAAACAACTGAGCTCGTATAGGGAACTGCAATAAAAAATAGGAAGTAAAAATAATTTCACGGATTTCACGGGCAAGGCAATGAGATCGTTAACATGTGGGACAAGCAAAAGAATTTGTGTATGAACGAATGAGAAAATGGGTCGAGAGAGAATAAAGTGGAGAACGCGGAAAGGAAGAGAGAAATGGGTCGAACAAACAAGATTGGGAAGCACTTTCTTCGTTTCCAAACTCTTATTTCGTTTCAGCTGAGAAATGAATTACTGCTCTTTTGACACTGTTCGCCTTTAGGTCAGGAAAGAAAGAAAACTCTTCATTTCATATAGCTAGCTGGCAGTGAGACTGTGATGTGTATTTATTCACGAGTAACCTTGTAAAACATATATTTATCCACAACAAAGAAATAATCCACACATACAGAGGCCTCCGGGTGATGATTCGATGTTAAGATATTTCAGAGGTGCTCCTTGCAGTTGACGGATTCAGAGAAGGTTCTTTTGCACGTCGTTTACGATCCTTCGAAGTGAAGAACTTCTGATTGATCTGAAATATGCAGCATTCTTTGTTATCAACAGAAATGTGTATTACAAGCTAACATTATGACCTACCAAGCGCTTTTCTCCAGTATGAACGATCAGGGGAGTTGGCTCCACCCTATCCATCCATTCTTCACTCAATGTCTATCAAGATGTTACGGAGAGCGTGCCACGATCCTCCTCGGGTCTCAAGCAGGAAGTAGTCTTGAGGATGAGGAGTTCCATAACGCTTCCATAACGAGGAATGCGGCGCCTGAAACGAAAAAATAAATAATTAATAATTAATAAATGAACTTACGAAGGCGAATGTCTTCAGATCGAAGCATCCGCTGTTGCGTTCTTTGAGGACCTGGAACAATCGGATAAACATTGCCCGCATAGGAACATTCGGCTGGAAAGAAGCTCTTCTGGAGACACACGACGCCAGTGACCCCAACAGCGTGTCGCTGAAGATACAATCAAGAAAATAATGGAAAGAAAGACAGAATAAATCAAGTTAATTATAACTGCAAACTCATGTAAATAACAACTCACAGCCAATATGCGCTCCACAATGTCGTAACTGGGATCCGGTCCCACCAGTTGGAGAAGGGGAATAGGTCGAGAAAGGGCCTTAATACTGAATCGAATAAGAATGTGGGCGGATAATCACCAATTTATACAATGGGAAATTGTCTCCAATATGACATTGAAGCCTGAGACGCCAGTGACCCCAACAGCGTGTCGAGAATTGAGTTCATGCAGGGAACTGAAAAGGATAAAAAAATCCAGGAACATCATGAAACAAGCATAGCGCGAGCACGTCAATGTATTGTTTGGTGATACGGTACAGATAGTGGCTCGGACAACTAAAGAAGCGTCTTGAATACTCAAATGAAGTGGGAATGAGCGCGTTTATTGCGCGCCGGAAGATGCAAGAGTTGATTGATAATAGAGTTCGAAATACGGGTAATCCTCTCATTTCACACACTCTCTCGTCTCTCTGACCGGTGAGAGAATGCGTGAAATGAGACGATTACCCGTATTTGAAATTCTAATTGATAAGACTGGAGGCAATGAAAGCGGGTATGCTTGTGTAGTAAAATTGGCTCGTACATTCAGACCAAAATAAGCGAATGAACAAGGGGATCAATAGCAAAGAAATATAGATGCAGAATGAAGAAAGAGAGGAAGAGATGGACGGGTGACCCTATTGACTCTGTCGATCAAACAAGATTGGGGAACACTCTCGCCCTTTTCCTTTCCCTTTCATTCGTTTTAGATACTGCGTGCCTTTCTGAGGGGCTTCCCGAAGATTCTCTAGTTCACATCGATGGCTTAATGACCTTGATGAGATATGTGCTAATTCACGAGAAAGCATATTAAAAAACATTCATCCACAACAAAGTAATAATCTACACAGACTGAAGCCTTAAGCGATCTGGATAGCAATCAGTGGTGGTCTCTTTGTTTACTCTTGAACCATTCTGAGTACGTGCTTTATAATGCTCATTATTCACGATCCTTCATGGTGAAGAAGAAATGATGGAAGTGGTGAGCGATCGGTGAAGGAGCTGGGGGGAAGTGACGATCGGAGGTCCCTCAAATGAATTCACGATTACATACGTCTCGAACGTCTCAAATGTCCTTTCAATGTCCACAAAAGCTGAATTATCACTGTCTTCTACGCAGTTTCTGAACCGGATGTATGAAGAGAGTGGTCCATCAGCTTCTATCGACTATGAATACCCCATATCTCTGATCTAGTGATGAAATTCCGAGAAATGTATCGTTAGCACTTACTTTTCGAATGCATGCAGTTTGGTGGTTATACATCTCCAATGTTGCCAGATTATGTAGAAATCTGGAATGCGATCGTGACATATTATTATGGTTATGTATGACACGCGACAGTTAACTTCCCAAAAAAATTGCTTCAGCCGGTATAAAGGAAAAATCACAATGGAATGTAAATGACAGAATGAAGTGGTCACGTTGATTGAGTTTACATTTAGCAGCACATCGATCGAACCCCGAGGGAGAGAACGAGAGAGAGGAACACTGCGTCTCTGCCCTTCTCCCCTCCACCCGCACACTGTGTCTGCCATCTCTACCGTCTCGCATCTCTATTCGGCCGAAAGATCAATACTTCTTGCGATCTTCCCTCTTCGCCCCGTCCCACTGGTGCTGAACCAGATATGACTGTGACTGTAAATAAAACACGAATGAGACGATACAACACTTTATCCAACATTTGAAAAAGTAGTCTACGCATACGGATGTCTTTTACCGTTCCATATACGCAAAAAATATATATATGTGTAGCGGATATATCCGCTGAAGTGGCTTTGTGTGTACATTATTCTCCATTTTTACTAATATTTTTTCAGCTTGACGATTTTGGTGAAGAGATTTCTCATCTTGGCCTGAAAAAGTAATTGCAAATATGCAGCATGCAGAAGAAAAAATGCGTCTACCGTCTACAAAAAACTGCTAACCTCGGTGTACATCCGTTCCGATATTTATTATGAATTATGTGTGTGATTAAGTTACATCTTTACTTGATTCCATTTCAGAAGAGTAGAGATTGTGTATAAACCTGCAAAGGGCGGTATGGGCAAATTCGAAATTGATCAACGCGCAAAAGAAACACAGTAAAACGATGTGGGCTCTAATGACAAAGATATGCAATCGACAGAGCAATACACGTGGCTCGAGAAGAATTCTCCATTGTCTCCTCTTTTCTCTCTCCTCTGCGTCTCTGCGTCTCTGCCCCCTCACATTGGTCACTCTGTCTGTTATTTCTGTCGTCTCGCCACTCTCGGATTGATTGCCTACTCTTCCCGTTCACTCCTCCACATTACGAAATAACGAGGATGTAAGGTAGAAAACACCATTTATCCTAAAACAGATCATGTTAGTGAAGTAGGTACCAGAAATAGTAATCTGCACAGACACTGGTAAAGTCGATGTTCTGTTCTAGTATTCTAATCCAGGTCGTCGACGACATATATTTCCTGGAATATTTTTAGAAGATTACGAGACGGAAGAACGCTGAAAGCGCGTAGATTACACTGAGGAACATGAATTGGTAAGAAACTACTCTCTTCATTACACACGCTCTCTCGCCAGTTTGAGAGTGTGGGAAATGAAGAGACGACCTTTTTCGAACTTTAATTACTCCAGAACTCACTATACAGATGTAGTAGTCGATTCGCAATCATCGTTTCGGTCTTCGTTAAATTGTCTTCTTCACAAGGAAGGATTGAGCTTGTGTAAGAAGCTGAAGATGATGCTTTTCATGAAAATTACAAAGAAAAGCGCAAGCGCAAATTTCGAAGGAAGGAACGTTTAAGTCATCAAAATCAAGGTTATCACAAAGCAATGTGAGGTAGAACGAGTGAATGCGGAAAGGCGAAACGATAGAACAAGTGAGCAAATGAGCAGCGGAAGAGAACCTGTTTACACATCACTAGTCCCTCTGCATCTCTGTTCCTCTGTTCTCTCGTCTGTGGAATGACGGGAGACGGTTTTGAGGGAGAACTAACAATCCATAAATCAATCATGACTTCTAAATCGGTGAAAGTCAAAGAAGGTAATGCATCGCACATTGCAAGAAAAGAACGCGAAATTCATTCTCCCCCCCCCCCCCCAAAGTCTTTCATCTTTCAATGCGACATTACGGAATTTTAGGATAGGGAAGCAAGTAATTATTTATCCAACAATCGTATTTGACATAATGATATGGAGAAGTAAAGAAATTGTCAAAACATACAGAGTGACATCGATCTATACTCTACTGCGAGAGATCTAATCCACAGCAATAACGGAACTGACGAATACACCGTTGAATCGTCGACCATTCCTAGACCCTCCAGTTCCCTTGCTTCTGCTGTTTAAACTTCTCATTGTCGGTGCTTTGCATAAGATGATGTATCAGATGGTATGGCATTTGAAAAAAGGGTTTTGCATTTACATCAGAAACTACGGAATAAATCGACCCCACAAAACCTGAAACTCACTTTGTGATAATACCTTTTGCGTTATTAATCTTGCAGGCTTTTTTCTTCTGTCGATTCGTTTAGTAGCAGTAAGACACAGTCGAGCTTGTGTAAAAAGCTGTAATGTTCGAATTAGATACGAATAGCTGTAAAGAAATCACAAAAAGATGGGCACAGAAGCAAGTAAGTCACTCTCACTGGCCAGCAAGTCGCTTTACACTACGCACATCTCTTTGCCTCTGCTCCTCTGTTCTCTCGTCGCTGGAGAGTCAATGGGACAATGGAGTATGCACAACAAGTATAACGATGAACACTCGCCGTATTTTCTACTCTAAACAGTAGTTCAAACATGCTCAATTTCAACAACCCCATTTCCCTCTCACGAGGTGTCACGTCACCCTTGCTTTGATTTACAACAGTGGGGTAATTTTTTGACCCTTTCCCCTTCCCTCTTCCATGTTCCTCAAATCCGATGTGACGAAATTGCAAAGACGAGAGAAGAAAAATATCATTTATCCAACAAGATATGGTTCAAATAGTCAAAGAAAGCTGCATCTATGGTCAACTCACAGATTACTGACTCATAGTCTACTTCTGGTGATCTAATCCACAGCGACATTGTCTTGATCGCGCGAATCAAACAGGAACTGACACACACTCCGTTGAATCGTCATCCATTCCTAGACCTTCTCGTTATCTTCTGGTTGTGTCGTGATTGTTGTGTAGACAAGTGTCCTCTCAGTGGTAGCTATCTGATCGTATGCTCAACGGCATCTGAAAGCAAGGGTAATTTGTATTTATGTAGGTGATTTACTGTGGAATTAAACGACTAACGAACCTTATGACAATATCTTTTGCATCAAAGCCATCACTCGATTCTGTCAGTAGCAATTAACTTATCTTGTCATCTTTCCAAGAAGCATCCGAGCTTGTGTAAAAAGCTGAAGTTGTTTGAACTTAGGCAAAAGCAGCTATTAAACGACAAAAAAGGAAGGAATTCGCGAAGAAATGATCAGAGAATCAAGAAGAGTCTCCCTGCCTGACTGGCCAGAAAGAGAGAGAGTCTCATTACACAGAGAGAGATTCTCATTACGAGTTCCTCTGCATCTCTGTTCCACAATTCTCTCGGAAAGACACTCCGATCACCCTTCCCTCTCACACCTCCTCCAATGCCACATGACGAAATCTCGAGGATCATAGAAATAACAGTATTTATCTAGCAAAATGTAGTATAAAGGAGGTGAGAGGGTCAGATGATACAATTCGGATAAAATTGAAAGAAAGGGCAAACAATTAAATGGCTTCTATCGTGGAAATGCATCCGGGTTCTCTTGATCTTCTTTTGTTTCTCGACCATTTTACTCTCCATTTCGGTCGGATTCCGTACGTGAACCAATTCCGAGCCCACTTTCGTCGAATTCATAGAGAGAAAACGGAACGGGTCCGCCTCGCATGCTCTAAATATCGTGTAGGTAGAAAAGGCACGATTGGAATATAGATCAAAAAGGTAACAATAACGCAACGTACTCTAGAATAGGTGGTTGACAATGGATGTATGCAATTGAACCATATTGTCCTCGTCATGAGAGACAGCCGAGCTTGTGTAAAAAGCTGAAATGGTTTGAATGCCAGTTTAGACAGTGAAATGGACAAAAATGAACGAATTCACAATGAGGGGAACAAGAAAATGAGCCTGCTTCTCAGACCTGCAACAAGAGACTCGCCTTACACTCCGCACATCCCTCTCTCTCTCTCTCTCTCTCTCCCCCCTCTCTCTCCCTCTCTCTCTCTCTGCTGATCTGTTCTCTCGATGCTTTGATCACCGTTCTCTCAACCACCTTGTTCAAATGCGACTTGCGATTTCTCAAGGATCAGAATTCATCCAACAATCATAATGGTTATAATGGCGTACATAAGTAAAAGAAGTCGGAACAAACAGAGGCGCTTCCTATGAATTAATTGAGATATATGAATCAAGAATGTAATGAGATCCAGATGGTTCGTCCATTATTTTACAGTTCAAATGCTCATTCACAACGCTAGCCTGTCTGATTCTCTTGGGGCCAAGTCTCATAATTAATCTAGTAGGTACTACCTAGGAATATAAAAAAAATTCCGGAAAAATCACTTCAGAAAGTAATTTTTTGTAAATTTTAAATTAGAAAAAAAAGTGTGTAAAGACGCTTCATGAAAAGACGATACCGTAATTTATTTACTGTAAATTTCGCTTGAGAAATTGATTTTTGAAAAGTCTTTTTTCGTAAATTTTTTTCGTAAATTTTTTAT
>LS546714.1:148202-186571 GCA_900490775.1 Pristionchus maxplancki
CCCTCTGACCGCGCTGGTGACCTACCGTACTCCTACCGTATCCCTCTGACCGCGCTGGTGACCTACCGTACTCCTACCGTATCCCTCTGACCGCGCTGGTGACCTACCATACTCCTACCGTATCCCTCTGACCGCGCTGGTGACCTACCATACTCCTACCGTATCGCTCTGACCGCGCTGATGCCCTACCCTACTCCTACCGTATCCCTCTGACGTGGGGTACTGTAACTCACTTTCCGAAGCTTCCCGACCTCTCCCCGACTTGCCTGCACTAAGCGAAAAATTCGGCAAAAGACCTGCCCCGGGCGGGGATCGAACCTGCCCCTCGCGGGTGAACTCGCCAGCGCACAACCAATACACCATAATTACAACTCGTCTCTACGTTAATATTTTCCTTCGTGCAAAGGCTCATTCGACGCGTCTCGGCGAGCTCTACAATCCCCTAGTTGGAAGCTAAGCGATAGCTGCACGCGCTCGCGAGTTAGAGGGCAAAAACTGAAAAGCCCGAAATTTCAAAGTGATCTTTGATCCCTTCAACGTTGTCCTATCAAAAAGTTGTCAACTGTGAAAATGCGCACCAGGGTCGATTACATAAGGCCTATATATTTCCCAAACTTTCCCAGGCGCCCCCGAGGCTCTAAGAGCACTTTAAAAGTGACCGGTGGATCGGCCACCTGTCGCTTTCTTATGTATAGGGAAGGAACGAGTGAGTAAGAATGAGTGATCGTGAATAATCGTCTGTATCACTCAATTGAGCATTCTCTAGCTTACTCTAACCGGCGAGAGAGCATTTCGAAATGAGAGAGCGAGCAGGGGAGAGTTCCGCCCCCTGGTCATTCTTTGGTACGGAAGATCATGCGGGTGTGTGAGGAGGCGGGTTCGCGATTTGAATGCTCTGATGTCAATTGTGAATCGCTCCATTTTCGGATGAACCTCGCATCTATTTTTGATCATATGATTTTAAAACAGGAAGTGCGTGCAAAATGTGAACAGTAACTCACCCTTTGTTTACAAGAGCGTGTTCTCTTCAGTTGTTCCCGCTCTGTTTCTAGTCTGGCCGTTGATAGATTGATTGAGGGATCATGAGACGACGCGCATTTCTCTATTGTTTACCTTGCACAGAGCGATACTCGCTTTTCTGGATCGGAGAGATTTTTCCCTATAGTAGTAGTAGGTACACAAACAACAGAGATTTCGAGCGCCCTTCTTTGTTCTCTTCTTTGGAACGGGGTTTGGGAGCACAAGGGTAATGCGATCAACAAGTGTGATCCCTAATCGGAGAAAACCTCAAAGGGGATGTCCATAGTAAAAAAAGGTGAATGTGCATAGATACATTTGTTAGATCAAAGTTAAAAGAACAATTAGTAATCACACAGCGTCACTACAGTACGCTTGTCGACACGCGTGGCTTTCATTCTTTTACGCGCCTATTTTCAAAACGTCATTACGATTCATTTGCTCACTATTTCACAGCTTGTGTCAAATTTCAGGCTTATCCGATGAAAAAACGTGATCAGCTTCTCTTCAGTATGATTTCTCGCGCAAAAGTCTTCTCAATTCTTCGAAGAAGCACTGGCACAGAATTCACTAAAGAAGATTACATTAACTTCTTTCTCAATATCTTCGAGCTTCGCAAAAACAGGATCCGCTATGAAAATATGTCCGAAGAAGAGAAGCATATCGCCCGCGCATATTTCTATTCGATTCAAAACAGATCTCAATATTCGTATGCATGTATGGAAGGCGTTGTTACATCGAAATGTGCGCCGACGATTCGTCAAGGAATCTCCGAGTATCGGCTCGAAGTCGTGCCTGAATTTGCTCGATTATTCGAAAATAACGAGAGAATGATGACTGATATTTGCGTGAAGGCACGGATGTTAGAATCACGTTTTCTTCGGACTTGCTATGGATTGCGTCCCCCGTGGGCTACAATAGATGAACACACCGCTACTCGTGATTATTATATTGTGACAGTGCTTCCAGAATATCTACTGGAAGACTAAATACCATGTATTTATGACAGATAAAGTGTATTTTGAACCATCGTATAAGTGTTGATGATCAGATAAAACTATACTTTTGTCGATGCACAGATTTCTAAGTCCAAATGAATGAGGAATCAACCTTCTCGCTTTTCAATTTGTTGATAGATTGATGTCATGCCCCTAGTTGCTTCAATAAAGTGAGAATCAACAACAACAAAAAAGCGAGAAGGTAATGGTTTAAGTTGTTTTGGGATAGCAAAATGGATAGTTTACAATCACACGGCGTCTCTACAGTATGATTGTCGACACGCGTAGCTTTATTCTTTCCCGTGTGTCCAATTTCAGACTTATCCGATGGATGATGATGTTTCGGGTAAGTTGTTATGTCACACCATTCGATATGCACTCAGTTTAGATGATCCCAGCGCTGCTCGAGCAACCATCTTCTCAATTCTTCAGAAAAACACAGGCAGGCAACTCACGAAGGAAGAGTTTATTGATTTCTACCTCAACATTTTCGAGCTTCGCAAGTCAGGAGAGTTCAAGATCCACCATGAAAAAATGACTGCAGATGAGAAGCGAATCGCCCGCGCATATTTCGATTCGGTTCAAGACTTTTCTCCTTATGCATTTGCATATTTTCCCGATGTTGTCGTGATGCCAAACGCGCATACCATTCTTCAAGGCATTATTGAATATCGACTCGAAATTGCGCCCGAATTTTCTCGATTATTCGAAAATACCGAGAAAATAAGGATTGATATAGGTGTTAAGGCAAAGATATTGGAATTGCACTTCCATCGTTACTGTCATTCTATGAGTCCGCCTTGGGCTGGAGCCAATGCTCACAAAGCTGCACTTGATTACTACGTAAGGACCGTGCTGCCTGAATATGATTTGACAGATTGAATTGCGACTATTCGTATCAGATAAAGTGTGTTGTCAATCATTAATTGAGATTTAATTTGAATAAAAGAAGAGTCTCTCAAAATCGGCAGTTTCCGAGTATTAGGCGTCCATTCAGATTTCTTCTGGCAGAGCTCGCGTGATTTAGCTTGTCATTGACACAAACGCTTTTCTACAAGTCATTTGAGATAGTTGTCACTTCCGAACCGCCTAGTTTCATCATCGGTAACAATCTACAATGGATGATAATGCTGCTCAACACGGTAAGATACTAATTTTCATTCAATAAACTTGTCATTTATTTAAGCGGGCCTTTCAATCATTCGGGCGAGAATTTTCCACAGCGTGTCAGAGTGGATCGAAATCTCATTTGCGTGGCGGACGGCTATTTCTCCCTCCTCCCTCTCTAATCCTATGTCCACCCTCTCATTTTGCTCGCTGATCGACTCATCGATGGGTCGGTGGAGAGAAATGAGAGGATAATGATGAGAAATGATGTCAAATAATAAGAAATATTGATGGTCCAATGAAACTCATTCAGAATCTAACGCACAGGGACCGCGTCATTCCACACGAAATCGTGAAATGACCCGGTGAGGTACGTCGGAAATGAATTTACGGGAAGTGAGTTTGCTACCCTTCATCATGAATTAAACCCCATCACCATTATTATCATTTTAAAGCTGACAAGAAGGGCTACATTTTGAGGAAGGCGATTGTTGATAACATCTCGGGTTAAAGAGATAATCAAGTTTATGTTCATTTTTAGTGTTTTTTTCGAATTAATTTGAATATGCGGAAGTGTATCAAAAATCGCCTTCCTCAAAATGAAGATCTTCTTGTAAGCTTTAAAATGATAATAATGGTGATGGGGTTTAATTAAATATGAGAGGTAGCGAACTCCCGGCGAAATTCATCAAAAATCAATAAGTGAGCACGGCATGTTTTGTTGATATCCAAATGGCTCATAAACAACATGGAGACTTCTAGGTGGTTGGTTAGAGTGATTGCACACCGTGGATCATTAAAACCATTTTTTTCTTGAAGATATTGCATGATTTTTCAGCCAAATTTCCGAAATTTTCACTCATTTCTCGCCGCTCCATTCCCGATCGAGCGACGCAGAATGACCCGGCGCATTAGAATACGTACGCCGCGGCGAACAAAGGAGTTCGTCCACTCTGACAGGCTGTGTTTTCTCAATCTTTGAACGAAGCACAGGAATAAGTTTCACGAAAGACGACTTTATTGATTTATTCATCTCTATTCAAACGCTGTACGATTCTGGCATTCAAGAGAAAATTCGGCTTGAGAATATGAGTAAAGAAGAGAAGCGAATCGTCCGCGAATATTTCGTCTCAGTTCAAAACTTTTCTCCTTATGCATTCGCATATTTTCGTGACGTTGTTGCAATACCAAATGCGCTGACCATCTTTCAAGGAATTGTCGAGTATCGACTCGAAATCGTGCCCGAATTTGCTCGTCTCTTCGAAAATAATGAAAAAATAAGGAGAAATATTCGTTTGAATGGACAGCTTTTAGAATTACGTTTCCATCGTTACTCTGTGTATCATTCTGTGAGTGGAGCAGATAAGCACGAAACTGCGCTTAATTACTACCAAAGGACAGTGGTTCCCGAATATGATCTGACTGACTGAATTGTAACTTCTTGTACAAGATAAAGTGCTCTTTAAAATATTGTTGATCCAATGTGACGATTTTCAAAATTTTGTTTTCTGAATATCTGCATGTCTACAAACGCATGACAGCATAATTTATTGACATTAACCCTTCACAATCACGAATAATTATTCTCATCGGTCCTCATTATCCCTCTTCCGGGTATCTCATTGATGGCTAGATTCGAAGTGTTGTTGATCGTTCATCGTCAATCGAACCGCTCTGATCGTCCCCTGACACTGGAGCACGGGGTGAATCAGCATACTCCGAAACTTTGCTTGGTTCCCCTTCATCATTTGAGTCTCTTTTCTCTGCTCCTGACTCTGCATACTCTGATGCTTGGCTAGAATCTAGTTTCAGCTGATCAGGAGAAGGTTGTGGACTGTCGGTGTTGTTAGCACTCTCATCGTCAGTCTTCTTACTATCAATAGCTGGCAGATGAGACTTCAGAACTATTTGATCATCGACCGATGCCCTTCTCTCCGCAGTATGAACCTGCTCCGGTTGTTCAAGGGATATCTTGGGACATTCAAGAGAGATGTACGGTTCTTCAAGGGAAAAGACATCGGTCTCGGAACTCTTACATGCGAAGTTATTAGGGTCAGGCTCTTCAAGGGTAGGCTGCGAGGGTTCAGCATCTTCATGGGAAGATTGAGAAGGTACAGGCTCTTCATGGGAAGATTGATCGTCATCCTCCGTCGAGACTGTGATCTCTTCCCACTGAACGCCGTGCCATTTCTTTCCATCCGAGTCATCGGGATCTTCTTTAATCGATCCACTCCTTTCTTCTCTCTTATCAGTGAAATAAGAGGACGGACGCCTGTCAGGTGTGTAGTCTAGATCACTCAAGGTTGATGCGCAACTGTCCTTCCTCCCTTCCTTCTGGTCATCATTTGGATATACATAGGAGATGATTCGACGGCTTCCGACAGCTTTCAGTTCGTGAGTCTTGCCTGCAATCAACATTTAAACCAGTGAAATCAAACCAATTGATTTCGAAATTGTTCGATGCGAAAATTTGAGAGATCGATGCTTGAGTATTGATACGAGTACTTGTGAAAAATAGGAACGATACCTTGTTTCACCTCCACAAATGACGCATGCATCTTTCTCTCCAAGTATAGAGCGAATGCTGTAAAAAAACTCAGTATGCGTATTAAATATGATGATTACGATCTCAAACTCAAACTCTATCGATCTCAAACTCTCTTCATTCGGTGTACTGAACGAACGGTTGAGAGAGAGGTTGCGAAAGAGGTTGAGAGTTGAGAGATGTTGCAGAATGAAGAGAATAAAACTCACCGAGAATGATGACGGAGAGAAGCGCATGAATTGTAACGCCGATGCGCATTGGGGTAGTATCGACTTGAGGAGATGTGTCTTTGACTGGAATAATGTACGTTACAGTGAATAATTATTCGCTTGCACGGAATAGGTCAAGTTTAACTAGTTCTTGAATTGAGATTGGAAAAGACGGGTTAGTTTAAACAGGATGGAGGGTAGACACTAGGGTTCTCTTGTTTCTTGTTGGAATTGTATACCATTGAAATTCCATCAGTCTCTTCATTCTACACGCTTCCTTGTCGGTCGACCGGGCGAGAGAGTGTGCGAAGTGAAGAGACTAATGGAATTCCAATGGAGTACAATTCCAACAAAAGACGTTACTCACCAATAAGCACAACACAGTGCATGGCAATACGATGTAGCACGAGGTAAGCGATGAATATCACCTGTTTTAATTAATTAAGGTAACTAATTAATTAATTAATCAACTAATTACCGCGAAAATTCGGAATACTCGGAGCATAACGGTGCTCTTGCACCCCATGGCACAAGAAGAGATTGCGAGAAGGACCAGGGAAAACCAGGTGGAGATGAGCAGGCTTATCTGAAAATTCATCATCAAGTCCGTTTTTAGAATTACAACTCACAATTTCGAAAAACATCACTGCATTAGCGTGGTCACTCTCTTTAGCCGGTTTATAAAGTACAACAAAGAGGAAGACTGCGAATAGAAGAACTATCAAGGTCAAGGCAGTTTGAAGCTTCATGGCGAATTGCAGGCCAAAAAAGCATCCGGCATCCTGAATGGGGAATTATTTGAATAAAAGTATGAACAAAATAACCTGATCGTCGATCGACTCGGCGTCGTCTTCGGGAGACATCGGAGAGATTCAGAAACCTTTCCGTCAACGTTGAGATGGTTTCTGCGTTGAATCGTTTGAGAAAAGAGGTATGAGTCAGCATGAAAAATATTGTGTTCATTTGAGAATATTGCGATAGACCGCATGATTGAAATCAATATTGAAATCAGGACAATCAAATGATGTTATTGTCCAGTGTTGAGAAGTCTGTAATGACTGGTGATGGTGTATATGTACAGACTTTATTATCAGAATGGCCCAAGATCATATTTGTCGGACATCATCCTGTTTCTGTATCTATGTTCTTTCACAGAGTGTGATAACAATTTAATTATTTATCGAGATAATCACAACATCATCAATCAACCATCTCTCTTCTGCATCTCTGCATTTTCCTTTCTCGATTTCATCTGACGCCTGGCCAATTCAGCCAGAACATCATCGAACGAGCCGCTTCTCTCCTCTTTTTGCATAACTTTTCCCGATTTTTGGGGCTCAAACTCGAGATAATCCTCTCCAGCACGGCTCTTCTTGCGTTCATTAGCCAATTCGGGGTCTTCAGGAATAGGGAGAGTGGCAGATCGATCCTTGTCAGTCTTGTAAATATCAAAGGTGCTGCTCCTGAAACTAGAGTTGTCAAAATGAAGAATCCGTCTCTTCATTTCACATGATCTCTCGCAACTCTGACCGGTGAGAGAGTACGTGGAATGAGGAGACGAATTATTGCGAAGCCATCCCTACCTGAACCCCTTGAGCACCGGTTCTTGGCCAGGGTTTGAAGAGGGCCCGCAATCGAAGGAGGGGTAGGTGTGACGGTGACTAGCTGCTGATTCCCTAGTGCGGTCTCGAAGAGCTTCCTCGAAGGATGGGGGCATGGAGCGAGTGAGGAAGAGGGCGAGCGCTGAAATTGTATAGTTTCATTCGAAAAATAACAGTCTCTGTTCTGAAACAAAATCTTGACCAACATTGAACGAACTATCTAATAAGGCGACTTTCCAACTTTGATTTTGAATTACTTTTCCTCAAAACTCAAAAGATAAGAAGTTCCGAGAGTTGTCACTCACCCAGAAGAACGATCGAGACTAGGACGATTACGCTTATGGTGATGAAAACCGGGTTTTCTTCTCTGGGTACTGAAGTAAATTTAGATAACTGTTTGCAAATTATCACCCACCGAAACAATAGATGACCACTCGATTTGTCAGAAGGTAGATTATGTAGTTCACCCGGAAATATTTTATCAGATTGAAGTATCCGAATAAGCATACCACGGAAATCTGATAGACTCGAAGCATTGTGTAGTTACTTTGTGATAGTGCCTTTGAAGAAATGATTAGGAGGATGATGGAGAAAACAGTCGAGAATAAAGCTCCTAACTGAAATGAGAATCTTCACAGAGATGCTACAATGCGGTCCTCACGAATTCCAATACCGTGAATGGTACATCTTTGTCCAATCCAATGTGGAAAGATAATGCGATGACAATATGAACAACCAACGTTGATGTGAATTGAAGCCGCGTCGTGAATATGAATCCGAAGTACGACTAAATTTTGTCGTCACAAATAATTATTTGATAAATTAGTACCTGCTCTCGAGTATCTCCGCGATACATTATCGCAGCAAACCGTACATTCAACGTTATTCCGTATGTTCTCTTTGGCGATTCATTTCAGATACAGCGAAATGAGAGTGAGTCATCTCAGGTGCTATATTATTTCCATATGCTGAGAAGATTTCGAGCGTGACGTCATCTGAATCCTCCTAACAGATTGTAAAAGCTAAGAATCAACGAGTGCTTACGTCAGAACGCAAGGTCAAAGGCCGAACTACGAGCATTCCGAGCATTATGTTGTTCATAATCAAAGGAATGACCTCTTTGATCCCACCGCCCTTCGGCGTATTTCAGAAGGTAAGTAACTGCGATAATCGGTGTATTTGCGTCACGAATTCATGGCATATTCGTAGTGTATAACCCACTTTTTCTGAAGGCAATGCCATTTCTTTTCATGACACAACCCCTTCGGTTTTTAGAAAGTAACTGGCAAGTAATGGCGTAGTCCAAGGCATTTTCAGTCAGTTTCCGCCGATGCGTCTAGGAGAAAATTAGATTGAACCCGTCATGAATTACATGTCGTTGACGTCTCTCCGCCTTTGATCTTGCCGCCACTCTCCCATCTCCCAGAAGACAAAACATAAATCGTCGATCAATCAAGTACCGGAGATCAGAATGTGAACCGATCGGGTAATAAACGAGAGAGGCGCCAGTCGAGAATAGGCCGGGTGACGAAAGCTGACAATTCATTGGGGGTGACTCAATAATTATCTGCGTCTCTTAATTTCGAGCAGTATCTCGCCACTCTGAAGGTGAGAGAGCACGCAAATTGAAGAGACAATTTTATATGACGCTGACTCGAAGCGCCTAATCATCTAACCGTCTCATCAGTATGATCTCTGATATTTCACACAGTATCTAACCATTCAAAGATTCGAGAGAGCACGCGAAATGATGAGCATCATTTCTTAATTTCTCCACCGATCCGATAGGGGCTATAGGGGATAGGGGTGGTTGTAAAAGGAAAGACAGCGAGATCTAGAGAGAAGAAGGAGAACGATGGCTGATTCTCGACTTCACATACCATCTCAACATCATGATCTTCCGACCGATCTCATAGGTAGAGCTCGAAATACCTCTCTCCGCCAGTCGACCAGATAGTGTGTGAAATGATGAGCGACCAGCTCTACTGATAGGTGCTGATAGGGGTGGTTGTAAAAGGGCGAGGGAGAATCAGAAAGTGAGGAGAAGGAGAAGGATGGCTCCATCGAATCACTACCCACATTCGGCCAATGACTATGATTGCTTTGCTTCTGCTCGGTGAGTGATTTTATTCGTATTAATTATGTACAGACAGACGCTATCCTTCATTCTTCTCCATTTCCTAAAAAAATTATTATAAATAATGCTTTTGCTCATGACTTATATTCGAACATTGCGCTTTCATCTGAGATTGCAGAACTGTTTGTGAATAAGGAGCTAATGTCAGTCGCTAATACCGGAAAACTGAATGTGTCATCGAGCGCTTCGCTCCTTTCGAGGACAATAGTGCCGTCAGCATTTTTTATTGGCCATCAACATTCCTATTCGTCTTCCTCAGGTCTCGCGTCACTTTCCGCAGCCGCTGACCCCACAGAGCCATCAGATGAGCTGACCGGCAAATGGAAAGTGCTGTCGGATGACGGAACACCGTGTATCATGGTGAATGCGCAGGTATCGAGGACTGACTTTTTCAATAAAAAAGAGTTCAATCTTCAGATTGATCTCACATTGAGCTACATTAAAGAAGATGATTCGTTGGTGAGTCATCAAGATTAGCATACATTTTGATGATGACTATGCTCTGATTGTGATTGATAAGGATTAATTGGCTATTTACAGGCAGACGCATCAACAATCACCGTACCAGTTGACTCGACAACAGCCTTTTCCTCTTGCTATGAGAAGGTATTTCTCGAGACTTTTGACTTTTGATTATTCGTGAAACACCATCACCAATTCTTTCTCCCACTCACAAATATGATGAGAATTCATCCTTATCAGCCCAATTAACGACAGAAATTGCGCACACATTGATTCAAATGGACGAATTTTGAGGTGCAAATTGGTGATGATTTCGTGGACTCGCAAGTGTTGCAGCTGAATTTTCCTGAGGCGAGTTTTTCTTGCTCGTTCTTTGATTAACGATGAAAATTTGAAGAATGAGGGCTGGAATGTGCGCCTTGCATTCACTGAAGAGTCGAAATTGGAAATTATTCCGGGAGATTACGCGCTGTTCCAGGTGACTTCATTGTTTGACAATTATTTATAAATATCTAATAATTAATTAATTAATTAATTAAATAGTTAATTAAAGGTGAGCATCACGGCCAACTACAGCGCGATGCCGGGCGTATTCCCGGATGTCAAAGAAGGTGAATTGTAGAATTATCAAAGATTGATTTAAAACGTCCCATGTAGATTGTAAAGAAGGTAGCCAACATGATCTTGAAGTCCTAGAAAATATTGGATACCAGGGAATAATAGTTGACAAGGGTGCACCCTTACCGTTTTTCTCGTATCTTGGTCCGAGTTATCAGCCCGGACAAACAAATAAAAATTCACATCATTGCAGGCCACATTCACACCTACTATTCCAAGGTCTCTTTCTTGAATCCACCGTTGCTGTCTGATAATGAGTACACAAAGGTTAGTCTTTTCTACTTTTTAATTTCGAAAATGATTAATAAAGAATAAAAATTTGAAGAAAAAAGTTTAGGTAGGCTACTGCATCTTCTGCCCTGACGCGCAGGAATTCATCATCAATGAAGATCCTCATAATGGGCCGACTGCGTCGTGAGTTTGTTTCTAGATAGTATTGGTATTACTAAACTCTAGACAATCGCAAATTCACTAAAATGGCACTTGTTGGGTTGCCGTTGTGCACAGTTCCACAATAAAACATGTAGCTATCGCAATTTGAATCAACTTGCGAATTATGAAGTGTTGGGTAACATTTGTAAAAAAAGTAAATTAATTTTTGATTTTAGTATTCGCCTCTCCAATCTGCAGATGCAAGCGTACATGACTGAGGAGGATTTCGGAAGGAGTCAGTTTGTGAATCTTTCTTAGACCTATGGTTCGACCCCTGCCTGTGTATTAGTCTTTTGCTGATTTTCCAGTAATCATTCTGGCACCAGATCAATTGGTACCAATCGCATTTATTCCAGAAGACACCTGCTCTGATGATCAAAAGGACCTCGACATGGTCCCGGTCGTCTGCTCCTGCGTACTGCTAGGACTGTCTCTGTTCACGCTGGCGTCGTATTTTGTGAGTATACCTTTTTGCATGAATCCAAATTAGAAAACGATTATGCGTAATGGAAAAATGTGCCATAGTCTTATCCTGCGTCCTACTCGGACTGTCACTGATCTCGATGGCTTCTTATTTCGTGCGTATACTCATCACACATTGCAACCGGCATTCTTGGTGTACGCCGTGTTGTCCATGGTCTATCTCCCGGTCTAATGGTCTGGTGTTAGTATATCGGTATTACTGGTGTTTCCAGGTCTACCGCGCGCGTCTCCCTACGAACATCCTTGAGATGACCGAGCAGGAGTTTGGGGTGAGCTTTAATCTCAAATGCTGGTCTCTCCGTTGAACATTATCTTTCCCCAGTCAGAAGGATTCAAGGAATTGTGACTATTCTAATGCAAATTGCCACGAGTCTCGCACAAAGATGAGATGGATTTGTATCTGTTATCGTTAGACGACGTCACTCAACCAAGGAATTCTGCTTTCTAGGAAGAGGATGACGAGCATCACCACCACAAGGAACATGACGAGCTCAATGGCCACAGTAATGGAGGCTTTCATGAGGAGAGACATAGCAGCAACGGATTTCATGAGGAGAATGGGCATATCTAATTCGTGCTTGCATTTGATCAAAATCACAGGGTAAAAAGATAAAATAATTTATCTTATATGTTTTACGAACAACTAGGGCCATATCAGCAACGGATTTCACGAGCAGAATGGGCATATATGAGTCGTGTTTGTGTTTGATCAGAATGACAGGGTATTGCTATATTTAATGACAATAAAATAAGTTATCTGCGTGCTTTATTGACAGTTTTGTTGGTACATTGCACCCGAAGCAAGGAGGCAGCAAACCTTTTATTTGCACAGCTCCATTCGAACACCGAAACAAAGACGAGGAAGTGTCATAGTAACAATAGTATCGCAGCGTGACAAATCAGAATCAGCATCTTTATCAGAATCACAGATTGCGTGTTAAAACCACATGCTGATCTCTTCTGATGCTGAAAAGGCCGGTTCTGGCGTGACAAATTGTGCTACAATAATGAGAAACTTTCATGGTACCGGTGCGCGAGAATTCTGTGAGCTACAAAAGTGCCGCCAGAACTCCGTACAAAGTTGCCTCTGATGTTTGAGGAGTGTATTTGTTTTGTTGGAGCGTGTTGATGTTTGCTTTTATGACACCACCGAACATCAGCACCAAACTTCAAGTGTCGAACTGAGACAACGGTTCAGTGTGATCAGATGATAAGATAATAATTACAGACTTTCCTTATCACATTCAATCAACTTCTTATCCATTTCACAATTATGCGTAGTTCCGTTGATAATTTAAACAGCTGCGGGGATTCTTCAACTCGCATTTGTTTGCTGACCCAGATCTCTAGTCTCGCTGGTGCTCCAAACGGAAGGTGTGAACAGACAGCATCGAGTTTCCATATAAATAACTGCCCAATACCTCAATCGGAAGTTAATCAAGCATGTCTTCTTCTTCTTATCTCCTCCAGTCAACGCTCCTAGTATGCTTCATTCTCGGATGTGCGTCCCAATGCGTGGACTTGGTCAACCCGTCGACTGGGGTTTCTGACTGTGCCTCGACGGCCTATCTCTGCAATGACTCCAACTACTATGACCTGATGACGACGCAGTGTCCGGCAACGTGTGGAAGGTGCGCGGGGACGATTTCGAGCTCGACTAGTACCGGTGAGGAGATTCTATAATACTTAAATCCATGAATGAATACGGTCAGTACTCATAAACTGATGAATTCCTCATAATAGTGGCGTATCTCTTTCGTATGCGTACCAAATTCAATAGTGCTTAAACAATTTGCTCATTTCAGGTTGTGTGGACCTCGTAAACCCTTCAACTGGCGTCTCGGATTGTGCATCAACGGCCTATTTGTGCAACGATTCCACCTATTATGATCTAATGACTACCCAGTGCCCTTCTACCTGTGGAAGATGCAGTGGGAAGAGATGAATAAATAATTTGATGACATAGTTTTTCCTGAAACTGAAAAAAGGTAAGGACAAACGAACCAGGAACTAGAAAGAGAGCTTCACGCATTGGAAAAGATATTCCACATTGTTTCAATAGTTACAATAATTGACTATTAACTGTGTTAGTACATGTTCCATTGATGCCATTCACGTGCCTTTCTCAATTCTGCATGTTCTCTCCGCTCAGATAAGCTTTGCTCTCTCTATTCCGCTTTGTCTCTCGTCCGATTCAAATGAGCTCATCTTAGTGATCAGTATCGGCATTTTCCGTATAAATACAAGGGCCTTCAGGGCTGAAATCAGCTCACTTTCCCCCGTTTTCTTCTCTAATTTTCCTTTTTTCTGTAAAAAATAATTTATATTTCAGAATGAACTCCCTTCTTGTCATCGCCCTCTTCGCTACCGTAGCCTTCGCCGCTAAGGTTCAGCAACCAAATTTTTAAATTAATATTAATTAATAATTCATTAATTCAGGACGCTCATCACGAGGTCACCGATGAGCACAAGGCGCACCATGATGACATCAAGCATTCGAACTTGGAGAAATTGTCGCCTGGTTAGAATTTGAGGGGGAGAAGAAGGAGAATCATGAATATTTATCTTCGAAAATACATTTCAGAAGCCCACGCAGCCGGTAAGAAGATCCACGAGATCTTCGAGAAAGCGCACAAGGAGGTTTATTAATTAGCTTAATTACCTTAATTAGTCATTAATTAAGGCCCACGCCCTTCTCGAGAGCCTTCCCGAGAAAGTTCGTGAAGAGTTGAAGGCACTCAAGGTCTGCTAATTACCGTTTTTAATTAATTAGGTAATTAATAAATTAATTAATAATTAATAAACTAAAGAAGGAGCTCACCGAGGAGGAGAAGGAGTCCTTCCACGTGCATTTGGAGGAGAAGCTTGAGAAGCTCTCCGATGGTATTTTTTCGCCTTTGTTTTTCTAGTTTTGGACATTTTCCAAACCTGAAAATCAATTAATAAAAAACTAATTCAGAAGCCAAGGCTGCTGCTAAGAAGATCCACCAGATACGCGAAGAGCACAAGGGTGATCACAAGGCTGCTGAAGAGGCGGTGAGTGATTTTATACTAGAATTGCTCCAATTAAACACATGGGAATACAATATTATGTTACATCACAGCATTCTAACCCTACAGAAAAGGGGGTATCGCTTTACATATCGAACTGCAAACTCGAAACTTGACAGGTTGCTGAAACATATCGCTATCCTCATTCTGAACAAGGGGATTAATTTTTGAATTTTCCCGCGTTGCCGTATTCGCGATATGTTTCTGAGACATCTCAAATTGCGAAAGTGATTTGCAGTTCGAATACGGTAGCGCGGGAGAATTCAAAAATTAATCCCCTTGTTCACCCTTATCTGGAGAGAACAAAGGGGGTCAGAACGCTGTGACATGCACCATGTTACATGTGGATGTGTGTGAGTATAATTTATTTTCAGATCGAGAAGGAACTCGAGTCTCTCCCCGAGCACGTCCGCGAGGAACTCAAGAGCCTCCACCACGTCGGAAAACACTCTGACCACCACACCAGAGGAGAGAGACACTCTACTAAGGCTCACTAGATAGTCGTTGTTTGCATTGTGCCATTATTTAGAATCAATAATAAAGAGCAATACATGACGCTGAATATGTTTGGCAGCCTGGTCTATGTTCAGGCACATTGCGATATAGCTAGAGGGATTTCGCGCTTTCGTGAGAGGCGTCACTCTGACATGAGAAGACGCTTGGTTGATCACACTCATTCGAACATCTCATTCCTTCTTGTCATCGTCTCTCCAACTACCCATGTTGCGTCATCTTATCAACTCGACTGCTCGCACAGGTGAGAATTATTTTTGGTACTTCGTCGTTTTCTGGCCCCCTCCTCCCTACCCCTCCCCCTACCTCCCATTCATTCCTCGTAATCACCAGTTCCCCTCTCTGTGGAAGGTGGGGGCAGAAATCGAAGAAGTTCCTTATTTTGTGTAATTGGATGGATCAATCATAATGATCATGAATCAGGTCGCCGCCCGTTCTCCAACCAAAAGGAATGGGCTGGAGATCGTCAGCCCTTCTGGACGATGGCTGCCGACGTCGGAGTGGCTACGGCCTTCTGTTACGTCGGAGTGACGATACCCCTTCTGAAGTCAGCCATCGACAGCGACGACAGCGCCGTCGATCAGAATCCACTCATCAGAGATATTGGATTGGAAGATGTACTGCGTTTGAGACCTCGTAAAACAATCATCCTGCCAATTCACGAACTACAAGTAGAGACTGCAGGCTCCGCCCACTTTGTGGGGACGGGAAATCGCATAAAAACTGCGCCGAGGAAGCACACTTCGAGTTCTAAACCGATTCGATTCGATAGTCAAAGTCTTTCGATAGTGTAATCGGGTAACGACGACCCATCATATCACGTCGAGTGCTCAGTTAGCCAGATATTCGTGCCTATACCCATTAACAGTTGTTGATTTTCACAGTTATTTTTCTATTCGAGGACAGCCACAGGGTAAATTTTAACGAGTTATCCGATGTTTCAAAGAATATTTATTCAAAGATTGACATTTAACAATTAATTAAAAAAAACAAAGCGAAATATAAACTGTAAGTGATAAGAAAAGTGACAAGATTGATTGTAATCAGAAGTGGGTGACGAAGAGTTACGTTGCAGCATTTATTAAGGAGAAGCGAAGACAGCCTTCCCGGTAGCCATCCTTCCGAAAACAGTCTCGATACTTCTCAATCCAGATGGAAGAATCGGTCCTCGGGAGTGGACAAAATCCCAGAATCGATCCGACCCAATCAGGACTCCTGGCACAGACCCTCGAAGATTGGGAGAAGCCTCTTCGTGATCGGTTGTGGCGACTTCTTCTAAATAAATTCGATCCATGCCCGACGTTGAATTGACAACAAGATCGACAAGTTGGCCATCCGCTTGCTTCAATTGGATGGTATAGACATCACTCGTTTCTGCGACGATCCGATTGCCGAACCCCAGGAGGGCCAGTGTCTCAGTCCTCAATGGCACTAGATTGAGAGATTTAGCGAACTCCGCGCGGATTAACGAGTATGAGGCGCCAGTATCGAAGAATAGCGACGATTGTTCACGTGCTCCGCTCGCAGGATTCACCACCTCTACGGTACGCGATAGCATCACGATTTTGTCTTTCTTCGTCCACTTAGACCCGCTTGCATTCCAGCAGCAACAGAGTCCGGCAATGGTAATAACCACTCCTGCAGCAAGTGTCAGTGGCAAGAGCAGAGGAAACTCGCTGAGTAAATCCTTAGTCGGAACGTAGTCAAGACCTGAAGATAGAAAGATACAATTTTATTTTTGAACAAGGGCAGAGAGTCCCGGAAAATAAACTTACCGGTTGAAGCAATCGAAGTAAGGAGTTGACTAGCCATAAGAAAGGAGCGACTCAGGAGGAAGGCAGAAACGAAACTGATCGAAAGAAGAGTTACTATGAGAGTCAGTGAGAGTCGGACAGATCCGAACACCGGAGCTTTGCCACAGGGTCCAAGAACACGAAATGTTGATTGTTTTCCTTTATTATTCGAGGGTAGCCACTGGGCAAGTGAACACTAATACACTACTGTCACTTATCAAATTTGTGTAATTGAAAATGTTATCTTTATCGCAATGCAACGATTCATACCACAATAACAAGTAGCACACAACAGATTTAGATTAAGAAAAGTGATTCGAAGATCGAATAAAACTTTCTCATTGTACGCAAACCCTTAACCAACATACTACAGCCCGTTAAGAGCAAACAAGGCTTCATAATACCCCTTCGAATCATTTAATTCACGATAAAGCAAAATGTAACAATAAACACAAATCAGTTTAATTTAATCGGTTGACTATTGTTTATTAGAACTGTATCGGACGAGATTATGCCCTCGCCGTTATCCTTGTATGCGGACTACTAGATGTTGCTCTGCATATCTTTGTCGGAGTCCCCACTCTCAGGGAGAGTGGGGATTAGAGTGAGCAGTTGAGAGGGAAACGATGGTAAAAACCTGGACTCTCACACATCTTTCTGGCACAGTGTCACAGAACAACTGGTGTTCGGTCTTGCAGAGGAGCTATGGTGCTGCTCGCTGATACGTGTCCCTTCCTGCTCCAGCACGGAAGCGCATGACGCACTGTAGGGACTGTGATAAGCAGCACCCTGTAATTTACACTTTGAAATAAGAGTTATCGTGTCTTGGATCAGCACACTCCACGGAACTCTGATCGGTGTTAGAGTGCTGTGATTCTTACTGTGATTACCATAAATTCTTTGCAATTTCAATACTAAACAACGGACCAGCTCGGAATCACACTATTCAGCATCAGGAAAATGATGTTGAATGCGCCGGCCTCAGGAGTTTTCTTCACTTGAATTATCACCTAAATACAAATCACTTCATCGATTTAATCATTAAATGACAAACAAATGAGATCATCATGAGCGATTGTCCGATCATAGTAGAGACTGAGGTGATGGCCAGGCCTAGATTTTTTGGTTATATGGTTATAATTTCCCTGGGCCCATTTATGAAAAAATACCTCTTTCACTCGCATTACTTGTCGAGCTCTTGACTGTAGAAGCGTCAGTGAGTTTTCGCATTGTGATCAACTTGTAAACGATGTAGATATTCAAAGAAAAAGATGTCAAGGCGAGAGTACAAAAGTATATAAGAGGAGGAATTATTGACAGCTAGGAAATACACGATTTCCTCTTTTTTTGTATAATAAACTCACCAAATTATTCAATTTCTTCATATTGGCCAGTGGCATGTCCGGTTTGTACACTTTTCTTCCGTCGGACATCGAAAATGTAACGTAATGGAATTCGCCAAAGATCGGAATCGGGAGAGCGATGACAAGTGGAAGCAGAAGGTTGGAGAGTAGCGAGAGACGGAAAGCTCGGCTGTTTCGCTGAACTAATTGGATTAGGCGGGTGAAATTGGCACGTACAAATCTCAGTCAAAACCATTGAACGCTCAACTTTTGCTAATCAGTGACCAGCATTTTATGGGTGCAGTGTTTAAATTGAGTTTTTTTCAGAAACTTTTAGAATAAAGAATAATCGATTCAGGCTCCAGAACTTATTTTCAAAACGAATTTTCAAAACGTTCCGAGAAAAAAATGATATTTTTCAACATTTTTACAAACTTATAAGACAACTCACAACCAAGCGATCCGAGCCTGATCGGCATTGAATGAAACGATTTGCAGCTATGAGAAAGGTGCAGTGAATGCGTACGCTAAACATGAAAACCTCAGTTCAGCAACGAAAAGTATACTCACAGATACGAAAAGCCCATAAGATATCCTGCCAGCCACCCCAGCTTCTTATCTTGAACGAAAGAATAGATGAATGAGCACTCATAGAAGGCTGGTAATTGACGAACGAATATGTGCACTAAGATTTGAAAGATTCCCTTAAATTATTTTCGGAATGAAGATTCGGGGAGTATATGAGTATACCAGACACCCGTTCAAAACAATGAGCTTGTAGATTGGAGCAGTAATTTTCCTTGTCAATAGTCGGTACGAAATGTATAATTGCAGTGGATAAGTTGCGATTGCGATTGAAATTACTATGAACAAGGAGATGAAATGCAGTCGACGGCTGTGTTCGATCTATGAATATTATTAATTTAACCAAATGAAACATTTTAAAAACCTGTTCATCAGTCCACGCTGCCATCAGAACGACTTGAGTGAGTGAAAGACAGCTGGACTGAGCTTGTTGATTCGAGGTCGAGAAACCCACTTCAGTCCGAGAAAACGTGCAATGTTGGCACTAATGTTGTTACTTTAGTGGCTAACGGCATTTCGGACTCAATTAGCTCGGTCTTTCGGGGACGTTTAAGATTGTGGTTTGTGTTATCTATTGGTGCGATCTTGTTTTACGTTGAATTATGTTTATTTCAATATTATTAATAACGCCAAATTCACAACCAGTCCTGTAGACCCCATTAAATAACCAATTTTCATGGAAGGGTGCTTCCTGCCACGGTACCAACAGTGAGCCATGCGCTTCCGTGCTGGAGCAAAAAAAGGAACTTTGCTTTGAATAGTACCATTGCACTTATAAATAAGCTGTCTCCTGTGGACCGGTTTAAAAGTAAACTGAGTTGTAAATAAGCTTTGCAACTCTTCTAATAAATGTTTTTATCTCGAGTCAGATAGATAAATATCATTTTAATGAGCCGGAGTAGTAGAGTGGTGCCTCTCTCCTCTGGTGTGATGCTCTGAGTGTTTTCCGATGTGGTGGAGACTCTTGAGTTCCTCACGGACTTTTTCGGGGAGAGATTCGAGCTCCTTCTCGATCTGATCTCAGATGAATTAGAATGTAGAAAATGCAATAACACATTTAACATTTCTCACATGTAACATGTAGCATGTCCTATTATTTTCCCATATAACAAAAATAACAATAATAATTGTAAAAGGTAAACTAATCACTCACCGCCTCTTCGGCAGCCTTGTGATCTTGCTTGTGCTCCTCGCGAATCTCGTGGATCTTTTTCGCGGCCGCCTTTGCTTCTGAAATATCATTTTATATTCTCCAATTTCTTTTCGAGCTTCCTGATTTTCGAAAACACTGTCAGAAACAATCCAAAACGGTCAAAAATGCTCACCATCAGAGAGTTTCTCATCGAGGTGCTTGTGGAATGCCTCTTTTTCCTCCTCGGTGAACTGCTTCTTGTGGTGATGATGCTCTTTCTTTAATTGAGTAATAAGTTATTTAAAAGCTAATTCTAATTAATTAAAAACGGTAATTAGCAGACCTTGAGCGC
The DNA here is from genome assembly GCA_900490775.1 of Pristionchus maxplancki. Taxonomy (NCBI): domain Eukaryota; kingdom Metazoa; phylum Nematoda; class Chromadorea; order Rhabditida; family Neodiplogasteridae; genus Pristionchus; species Pristionchus maxplancki. The sequence continues at coordinate 168,581 of LS546714.1, forward strand.
CTTCAACTCTTCACGAACTTTCTCGGGAAGGCTCTCGAGAAGGGCGTGGGCCTTAATTAATTATTAATTAGGCTTATATCTAATTAAATAACCTCCTTGTGCGCGGCCTCGAAGATCTCGTGGATCTTCTTGCCGGCTGCGTGGGCTTCTGAAATTTATTTTAGAGAATGCCAAAATCGTTCGCTTGAAATTACGCTCAGATTTGGACTAAAACTGGGTTAAAATGAGGAAAATCTAACCAGGCGACAGCTTTTCCAACGTCGAATGCTTGATGTCATCATGGTGTGCCTTGTGCTCCTCGGTGAGTTCGTGATTAGCTTCCTAAATTAATGAATTAATTAATATCAATTTATAATCAATTTTGGTTACTGAACCTGGGCGGCGAAGGCTACAGTAGCGAAGAGAGCGATGACAAGAAGGGAGTTCATTCTGAAAAAGGGGAATGAAAAGAATAGGAGAAGAAGAAAAGTGAGCTATTTTCTGCCCCAAGGGCGATCGTATTTATGCGAAAATATCTGATACAGATCTCTCAAGTGAGCTCACTTTGACCAGGCGAGAGACAATGAGGAACAGAGAGAGCAGAGCGGAGGAAGCATGCAAAATTGGAAGAAGCACGTTGATAAACCTCGTTTATTGTCACCACTGGAACAGCAGTAACTGTCGATTTCATAGCGCTTCTTAGCAATTTGAGAGATCTTCAGCAATGTGAGGTTGTTTTGCTGGTTCCTGGTCCATTTCTCATTGTGAAAGCAGGAAAAAAATGTTTTTATCGCATCTTTTTTATCCCATTTATCGCATCCCACAAGTTCATTGTTCACTGGCCTAGCAGTGGCGCACCGCAGGACGCAAGTGCCTAGAATAACGGTGTCACCTTTACCTTTCATCCCACAAGTAGAATGGCACTGGGTAGTCATTAAATCGTTGAAATGCACAGTCGGAGACTCTTGACACAAATCTGGACGCTTTAGTAGCCGGGTGCATTTCGGATTCAATTAGCTGGATCTTTCGTTTGAGAATAAAATCACAGCATCTGTTTTCGTTGTTAGTTGATTAGTATTATGTTTATCATAATTATTTTTCATTGATAACATCAGACAAGCGAGTCAGTCAATGAGACCCATTTTTTCTAAACTCCTTTGAAGGATTGCATTAATCATAGCTTCGACAACCTCCGTTTTATCACTGCTGGCTGAAAATTGCTGTTATTACTCTCACTAATTAAATCGTTAATTAAATTCTTGAATTAAATAGTTAATTATTAATAGCCTACTTATCTGTGGATGCGTTGCACAGCAGGCATGCGTGTACATGAATCTTTTCGGGTTCTTATTTAGTTTCATAAATTCACCGGAGATATAGGCAATGGAGGATTCAACGGTATCCTCACCTGAATTCGGCTAGTTGAAATGCGAAAATGTATGCCAACCACCGGAATAGTCAGGGAACGCCTCTCTAATGGATGCGTACGGAAATTTAAGTTGAAACAAGTCTTTCTTGTTTAGAAATACGATAACGTCAGTAAACAAGAAGTAGTTATTATTGCACATTTGGTCGAAGAGTTGGAGCGATTCATGAATGCGATTCTAAAAAACAACAACAGCAACAACAAATAATAAAAAAAACTTACCTTACTGTTGTCTTCTTTTAGTTTCTGATCATACTCGGATACGTCGACAACATAGTTTATCAGCTGGAAAAATATGAGTGATTAAACCTAAACTTTAACTAACATTTACGACATCGAAGCATTTCGTCCACTTTTTCATCTGCGATCGCAGCGTTCGAATTTCGAAAATTCTGGAATGATCATCATATTTCTATTAAGCTCACGTTCATTCACCTAAATGGCAGTTCCCTTTCGGCTTCACCCCTAGTGAACTTGACTTCCATTATGCCGGTCGCAGAGTTTTGAGCTACGGCGATATCCTGGAACGAAAAATAGTTTTACAAGACGTTTCTAACTAAAACCTGGGCAGTGGGAATGAAATAGCAAAAAAGTAAAAAAAAACAATCAATAGAATAATAAAAAGGACCTGAGCCGTGGGAATAAAATAATCCGAGGTAATCCGATCCAGGTAGCTCATGAAGCTGCAAATGTACACTCTCTTGCTAGTTCTTTTGCTTTTCACAACAACAACAATAAAAAACAATAACAATAACAAAAACACACTATTCCGCACTGTTGCTCAGCATGTGCTTATTATTCTTTCTGACAGCCTTGATTGCTTCATCCTCATACAGGGATTTGATCGCAGTGAGTGTTGTGGATCTAAAAAACCGCATTTTACAGCCGTTATTAAGTATATATTTTTAAATTTCCGCTTACGAGATTTGAGAGATGCCATCTGTATCCTCATGAAGCCTGCGCAAGTGGGCAACGTGTTTCTGAACAAAGGGATGGCACAAATCACACCGATAAATGACATAATCGCTCACCAAACTCGTCGGCTCGGAATACCACACCCCGAGGTTCTCCACTGCATCACAGTAGGACAGCTGGAATTATTTATATGGATTGGAATTAGAACAGAATACGAATACAATCAAATGCGTCACTGCTTTTCTAGAGATTCTTCGGGTATTATGTCCGTAAAAGCATGAACTCCAGTACCATCGCCGTCACAACGTTGCCGTAGGCTACGGATCGACGTCTGGCCATCTCCTCCTCGAAGACGTCACCGTGGAGCATTCTGAAGCAGAATTTCGAAATATGGATCGTCGTCTCTCCATTTCACACACTCTCTCGCTTCTCTGACAGACGATCAAAAATAGATAATCGAACATAAAAATAAGCAATAATCTCACTGATTGATGATGGCTGTCTTCCCGCTGGATTCTGCTCCTGAAATTCGGTTTTTCTAAATATTCTTGAAAAGGAACGAAAAAGATCCTTGAACAAAGTGCGTACCTATCACAAGCACATCATACTGCTTGTTGATTTTCCTGCAATCTTCCATAATTTTTCTCTCAATTTCTTGATCGCGCTTCTTCGCGTCGTTCTTTTCGGCCATTTTTATGAGTCTACGACTCTGAAAAGCATACAATCAAAAATAAAGAAGATGCGATGAATAAGATGAAGAATGTATTCGAAAATAAGGAAGATGAAAAGGTGTGACATTTATACACGCTTTAGGCCGTGGGCGAGGAAAAGTCGAGAAAGCGAAGAGAGTGCTGAAAAAGTGTAGAGTAGTGAAGTCTTCTTCCCTAGAATTACCGTTGGTGAGTCACACTTTCGGTGTGTAAAATGGCAGGTGCGAATTACGAGAATCTGACTGCATTTGAGTACGAATAACGCAAACAGGGGCAGAATTAGAGCTGTCGGAACAATGAATACTTTCGAGGACTTTCAGTGTGAATATTGCAATGTTGAAGTGAGTATGACCTCTTCTGACTATCAGAGGAATATTTTAATAACTAAATGCAATGAGCACGTAATCCCCAATACTTCCATAGATGATGATCTTTGTAGATTGTTTACTCGCGCAGGCGATATTTCGCACTCTCATGTTTGCACAAGTGCTGGCGAGTCACTAAATGGTCAGACTTCCAAGAACGGCAAATATAGAGTGACTCAAGCTTTCCAGTAAGAGAAATACGAGAGAAAGACGTGAATTAAAGAACTTGAACAATTTCAGTGGGCAAAGCTCTTCAAGAATGACGTGGATTGAATCATAACCACAGTTTCTTCCGAACTCGAACACATGTTTGCGCACGCTCACTGTGACTTATTTGGCGGATTCGCGGTGGCAAAATGCTATAAAACCACTACTTCCCTGGAGTTTAGCAACCAATGAATATGCTCCAATCAATTCTTTTCGTTTCTGCAGCTGCAATCCTACAACAAGTCACAGGTAGGTCAATGTGATCTTTACGGGCACTTTTTCGACTTTTTTAAAACACATTTTTTTGTTTTTTCCTGCAGTCATTTGCTTTTAGGCTCAGATAATCTTCTCACAACCCGACCTTAGTGAGACCGTTTCGAGAGTAGGTGGAACCATAATCATTCTTGCAGCCGTCGGCTACGACCAGTCGGCCGCTGCCACAGGCACTCTGATGTGCAACGGGCGCCCCGCCACCAACGTCAAGGTCAAGATGTACGATGACGACACCGGTGAGATACCGTATCCATCACCTGGGATCGATTCCACCGTATCCTACCGTAACATCTCCTCAGGACCCGACCTCGACGACTTCATGGCGGAGGGCGTCACTAACGGACAGGGCCGATTCAATCTGAGGGGCATGACCGATGAGGTAGTGATTGATTACGGTATCGTATATTTGGTTACGGTAGGAATTATCGATTGCAGATAATGACAATCGATCCGAAGATCAACATCTACCACGACTGCAATGATGGCATTACTGTAAGTTTTTCGTTTATCAACTTTCATTCATCGATTTTTTAATTGATAACCATCTTTCTAAAGCATGGTGAAACACAAAGAGACCTGAATTTTAAATACAAAGCCGACAATAGACACAAAAAAGTCACAATTCAACTTTCTCCAGCCGTGCCAGCGACGCACGACCATCTTCATCCCCTCAGCGTATGTGAGCAGTGGCAAGACGCCGACTAAGGTATTTTCGTTTCACGATAATTTCTCGAGTTCTGGTTCCCTGACTGTTTTGGAGTCCCTTTGTGGTAAAAATTCTTCATTTGTATCCCTTTCAGACGTACAACGCCGGTGTTATCGAATTATCTGGTCAATTCTCGGGAGAGGAGAGGGATTGCGTGAATTAGTGGTCTTTTTCATATCTTTTTACTGAATCTATTACGGACAATTATGTATTAATTTGTTCTCCTGGATTCACGCCGTCGCAGTAACCGTTCTGACACTTCTTCCAACAGACGCAGTCGATTTCTTGAACAGAAGGCCTCTGGTAGCAGCGCGGTATTCAGAACTGAAAGTTGGCAATTTAATCGAGGAAATTGTTTCATTCGGCCTCTAAACAACGGGAAAAGAAAACACCTCGTGAAGTAATAGATGAATAACTTGACGGCAATACCAGCATTTATGGACCATTCCGCATTTTACAAATTAAAAAAAATTAACCAAAGTCTTAATCATATTCGCGCTGAAACAAAGTATTACGAGTGATGTCGACGTTGTGCACTATCTGTTCCAATGTGGGCGTAAGAATCCATGTGGTGACGTCAACAGTAACAATGATAAATAGCGATTTCATGATTTTCTTCATCGTTGTGGGATCTAAAATTTCTTATTTTCACTTTGGCAACGTTTGCATCGCAAACCAGCTTGCTTTCGCAGTTTTACCCATGTAATCGTGTACATTAATGTTGACAAAAGATTAGTCGTGAAGTTGCCCATCAGAAACAAATCCAGAGCGGATGCGGGAGGTGCCAAATATGGTGTTAAAATTTCACAAAGAACCGAACTGAAAATGTAAAAGAACTTGTGAAACCCCTATTCTTTTAAAAATTAAAACGGTAATATCTTCCACCTTTGTTGGCGAAAATAAATTATTATAAAGCAGACATATCCGCAGTATCCCGTGATTATAGATCCGAATAACTATACTATAGTATTAAATTGCTGACTCGAAGTAGATTCACTTACCATGAGAAAGAACCGTTTGTCAAGAGCCTTGTATTGAGTCGGCGTCAAAACAGAAATCATTCTATCCAATCCGATGCACATAATGGAAGAACAGCCAATCGCGATGCCCATTTCTGGCAGAAACTGAAAAAAGCGGTTAAAGAAGAATTCAAGTCTTGAAACCATAATTAATAAGCAGAGGTCGCTGTGCATTTCAAGGTAAACGTCAAAGAGTAGAGGTATTTGGCTTAGAGTGCCAGCCTGAACTCTTCGGTTTCGTATGCTGTGAACAGTGTTTCTGCCCAGTTCCCTAGTCTGATAAACGGCTTTATAGGTCGGTCTAGTCAACAATGGCAGATCAGGCCGACCCCTCTATTCGCTATTTTCTTTTCCGTAGACAGAGACGATGTTCACAGCATAACAAATTGGTAATGCAAACTTGATGCAAAACATCTCCAACAGCGCAAATTGTTATGAGAATATTACAGGTCGAACGAAGTGACCTGTTTTTAAAAATTTATTTTGTTTATGAAAACAACAACAGCTTACCTTGTTCTAACTGTAGTTAATATGATTAGTGAATTGCATACAACTCCGAGAATCGAGAGTGAACAGGACACAGCAAGAAAAACTCTAGCGAGATTCCAATTAAATCGGTCGATTTCAATCATTGGTTTGAATGCGATTTCTTTGTTGTTAGAATACTTCGGAATGTATTCACTGAGCGTATTTCCCGGTAAATATGGAAATAACAATAAATGTTCACTACATCTTCGATGTAGTGAACACCGAAGATGTAGTGAACATTTATTTATAAAAAAAGATAATCGAGGCACTTTGACTATCAATTAGATCCTCAAAACTGCGTTTCCTATGATATTAGCAATAACGGGAGCAATTGTTATTTCAACATGGTTGATTGAGCTGCCTTATGGTTGAGATTACATCATGCGACATGAAGTGAGTAGGGCAATATTAGAGCTGGAAATGGATACCCCTCTTCAGTCACAAAAAGTTGAATTAGACACGAATGAACTTGTTATCTTTTTTACAGTAGAACAATATAACTATGACACAACTCAACAACTCAACTCATTCGACTATGCAATCGAGGGAATACAAAGTGACTATGATTTGTTCGTCCTTGCGGAGTTTTCAGTGCAGAGACGGTGCTCAAAGACGACGTCAATCGCTGTTGACCACAGGAGGGAAGGGTGTGGCGGACGGTGGGGACGGTGACGAGCAGCACCCTGAAATTGTTCTTGTGGAGTTCCCCGGAAGAGAACCTAGTCAATCATAGCCTCCATCCATCCCCTACCTGCGTTAGTGAATCTCATGTCAAGGATGAGTGAAACTTAACCATTTTACCGGGGAAATCCACAAGTGTCGAAAAAATTGGCCGGCACACAACTTTTTGTTGCTCTTTAATTATGTTCGTCCAACTCCCTATTGATTGCACCTCCTACAGGCCCATTACCTTCATTTCAGGATAAATATGAATATGAATTAGTGGTCATAACGAACACAGGATATCGAGCTGTCTTTACAGGATACCAGCTATCTTTGCGTAAAATTAAGGAAACGAACCAGAATGGAATCGCGCTGTTCAGCGTCAAAGGAATTATGTTGAGCGCAGCAGCTTGAGGTGTTTTCTTCACTTGTAGAAGCAGCTGAAAACATTTTTTGAAGAATAACCTGGATCGATCTGGCTGAACTCACAAAGAAAACGAGCATGCCTATCTGCGCCAACATCGTCGAGACTGAAGTTACAGCGAGACCTGGAATTACTAGTGAGCTAAAGGGCAAACGAAAATCGGTGAAGATGTCAAATAGAACAAACCTTCTTCATAAATAACAAAAAAAAAATATCAATCCGCTTACCTCGAATCAAAAAAAAATTTAATCAATCCGCTTACCTCGAATCAAAAAAAATTTAATCAATCCGCTTACCTCGAATCAAAATTTTTTTTAATCAATCCGCTTACCTCGCTCGCAAGCACTGACTGTCGAGCTTCTGGACGTTGTCTTAGTGCGCATTCCAATCAATTTGTAGAGCACAACGATGTTGAGAAAAAATGAGGAAACTGCGAGTATTCCGAAGTAGAGAAGTGGTGGGGCGATCGATAACTGAAAATGAGTAGAGTGTCGAAAATGACTACTAGTCATCTAGTATGGAGGTGTCATCGTACTCTCCACTTTCTGCACTCTCTCTCATGAAAAGAGCGGTGCATTTCAATACTAAATGACTAGTTTTTTTTAAAAGTCATTTTGGACACTCTAGTCCGGGGCACTATAGTTCAACTCACCCGGTCGCGAGTTCTGTCAAGATGCGCCAGGGGCAGTTCCGCGCGATATACAGTCCTCCCATGAGCCATTGACATGGCTACATAGTGAAAATCGCCAAAAATTGGTAGTGGAGCAGCGAAAAGCAGAGGAAGGAAAAGGTTAGAGAGGAGGGAGAGGCCGAAGAGGCTGTCGTTGCGCTATAAATAAATATGTAAAATAAAATATATATACGATAGCTCACCAGCCAGCGATCCGATCCTAATCGACATCGTAGAAAGCGATTGATTGCTATGAGGAATGTGCAGTGAATTCGCACGCTAAACGCAGACAACTTTAATAACTCATTAATGGCTCTCACATGTATGAAAACGCCGTGAGATATCCTGCGATCCACTCCAGCTTCTTCACTTGCAAGAATGCATAAATCGAAGAGCATTCGTAAAAGGCTGGTAGGTGCCGAGTGAGAAGATGAACAACGATTTGAAAAATTCCCTGAACATTTTAAAGAAGTCGTCCCACGAGTTTTTTCGTAGACAATCTGGAAGCGTAGCCATGTTTATCCCTTGAATCCTAGTGCAAATCCAAAATTTGAAGTCTCCAGCCCAACTATGAAGCGAGCAATGCGCGCGCAAAGTTTTCCAATAATGCAGGGAAAATCAAGATGCGCGGTGCAAAGGGAAGGGGGAGAGGGAGAAGGGAAGGGAGAGGGGAAGATAGAGCACTCTGTTTGTCTGACTCTCTCGCTCTCTCACCCTCTTCCTTACAGTATTTTCATTGATTCTGCACGTCATTCGTGGTGGGAGCCCTTCATATCACCTCGTGGGACGCCTTCTTTAAGTATGATTCGAGTTTGATAGCAATTCTCACCAGAACTCCGTTGAGAATTATTAATTTATAGATAGGCGAAGAATAACGATTTGTCAGTAGTCTATAGGATGTAAATAGCTGCAGTGGATACGTAATTGTAGCGATGAACAGAGCAATGAACAAAGTGAGCAGGTGCAAGCGTCGGTTGTAGTCGATCTAAAATAAAATGTATTTCAAATAAGAAATTAAAACATGAGATCAACAAACTTGTTCATAACTCCACTCATTCATTCGAAGAAGAAGGAAGTTGTGAAACGCTCGATAAATTGAAGACGAGAAAAAATTGGAGCTTGTGGACGTCGAGACATGCAATTTCGACAAAATTCTGTTGCAGATGTCGGCACATTGGGTGCATAGTGACCTGAATTGCCTGTTTTGAAGTAAAAGTGCAACGATTCATCTGCACTTTCACTTCATACTAATTATTTTCTTTTTCTGATTGAACTTTGTCACGTTATATGGAACTGAGGAATGCTACATTCCGGATACTAATTCCACTCCTCAATTTTACGATGACGCCACAAGCCGCAAAGCAGTATCGAAATGACGTTGATGGCATGGAAAACTATAAAAGCGGGTGACTCAAAGTCTGTCGGTGAACATTACAAAGCGAAAAAGGAAGACAAAAGGGATCAAATCGAGATAAGCGAGGACATGCTAAAGTTATTAGTGTTACCGACCTTCCAGTATGCGTTTCTCTATCATATTCTGTATGATTTTTAGCGTAGCAAGTGAGTCAATTTCCATATTCTTATCTTGTGCAGAGTTTAACGCTTTCAGATTCGCTGGTCGATTTCTGCAACTCAGCACTGTACGACATTTACGATTTCCGAGGTGTTAAGGAGGTGTCTACCTATTTTCCAGCTCGATTTGAATATAATTGTTTAGCTTCACATACCGAAGTGCGACTCTGGTTGCCTCGTTTTTGCTGCAACCACTGGCGATGAATTTGACGTGGCTTTTATTCACATTTTGTATGCGTTTTTCATCGAAAGGAATTCTGAACACTTCAGCAATACCCCGACGGGCTTGATCCCTATGCCAACAATCTCTTCGTCACTAATAACGATAATGGTGAACAGCACAGGTTAGAATTATCAGGGGGTTCCGGGCTTCGTCACTCAGTGAATCGCATAGAAACGATCAAAAACGCCGAAAGGCACACCCCAGGAAGACCCCTAATCTGAATCACTCCCAGTATCGCGCGGCTCGCTCAGCAGAGGGACACTTCCCAGAGGAAGATTCCGTTGATGATAAATGTAATTAATAATTGATAATTAATAAATTAATTAGTAGATCATTAATCATAAATTGCAGGGCCGAGGGAACATTTCGGTCGTTAACTCGAACGATCTGCTCGTTCGCAAAACCGTGTTCACAATTGTGCTTTATGTAGTGGTGAAATCTAGAGGTAGGTGATTTAAAGTTCTTTTTTCGAAAATAATTTCAGCCGATCAGCTAAATTTCGAAGCGTACGATGCCTTCTATACAAGAGGAACAACGTTCAAGCCTCAGGCTGATATCGTCACTTTCCTAAGCGCATACAACTTTAGGGTTCAATCACCTTTGAGTGCTCAAGTTAGTTTTCGTTCTCTTACAGTTTTTACTTGTTTTTATTTGTAGGCAAACGAAGTAAGTGTGAGGCTGGTTGGCTTTGATAACGCACTCGATAGTAATCCGGATGGATGTCCGTATGCTTACAAGACGCCGTAAGATCACTAATTTCTTAAAGAAGCCGTCCCACGAGTTTTTTCGTAGACAATCTGGAAGCGTAGCCATGTTTATCCCTTGAATCCTAGTGCAAATCCAAAATTTGAAGTCTCCAGCCCAACTATGAAGCGAGCAATGCGCGCGCAAAGTTTTCCAATAATGCAGGGAAAATCAAGATGCGCGGTGCAAAGGGAAGGGGGGAGAGGGAGAAGGGAAGGGAGAGGGGAAGAGAGAGCACTCTGTTTGTCTGACTCTCTCGCTCTCTCACCCTCTTCCTTACAGTATTTTCGTTGATTCTGCACGTCATTCGTGGTGGGAGTCCTTCATATCACCTCGTGGGACGCCTTCTTTAACTCCATTGTCTGGGTGTCTGTATGTAACGAACGCAACCTTCGTATCTGAAAGACGGTAGTCAGACTGATGTCCTGATGGTTTCGATTATTTCCTGAAACTTTACTTCATTCAGCAACACTTCCTCCTTCGCCGGATTCTCCATTATGGCTAATGCTCCCATTTTATCGCTAGTTATTGGCAAGAAGGATGCCATCTCGCTTCAAACTGATTTCGCATTCAGTGAGTATTTTAATATGATTTTTTCTGCCATTATTATTTCCAAAATAATAGCAAGATAAGCTATTCAGACACCATCCGAGACCTCTCCATCGATGGCTTCTTCTCTTCTCCTGGATGGAATGGTTGTTCGAAACCGAATAGTGGCGGTTTTCAATCATTCCGCACTTCGGATGATTGGATGACCGACTCGTATCTGCTTCAGAATCACCTGAAGTGAGATTTTTGCGACCTTTCTTGGGCCTCAAATGTGGTTTAATTGCAGTAACTTCACTGTCACTATGGACATCCTGCCCAATTTCGACTCACAACATCAACTGAACGTAACGGACGCGAATAATCTTAACAAAATTTATGTGTGCGTTCAGCATTTCTGACTTTCCAAGCACGACTCTTTTCAGGGTGTCCGGAAAGCAACAACAGCAGCTCATTTTTGATAATACACATGTATGAATTTTTTTTTTATTTATTTATTTTCGTAATAATCATTTATTGTAGTCACTCGTAACTGATTTTCAAAACATGCGTGGCGATCAAGGATTTATATTGAGATACACATCAGCTGTGGTTCAGAAACCAGGTAATAATCTAATTTAATAATTTATGAGCCCGTTCGCCTAAGAATCGAACAAATCCCGAGTCATCTGGCACAGTCCAAAAAGGTCGATTCTTTGAAACTCCTGCTTTTGGGGTTCTCGAGGGTGCTGATGACGATGGGCATACTCATTTTCCATATTGAGCCTCCGTTGGCTCCAGATGACGTCACGTCGAAAACGGTTTTTGTCGATTTTCTCAGTCCACGAGGTAACCAAAATTAAGAAAAAATGCTTCCTGGGGTAGAATTTGATGCTGATCACGCCTGTCTTGTTTATTTTTCATGAATATCTTTCATAATTATGAAAAATGAAACTTTTGACAGAGTGAGTTGTGGGCTTAGCAACCGGTATAGATCGGACCGGCATAATGAGAGGAACCCAAATATAAAATTTGAGCCAAATCAAATATCATAGTTTTGAGCGGGACAGCATTTAGAGATCTGAAATGTGAGTGAAAAGAGACACTCTCCCCCTTCCTCCCTCGGGCTAGATGTAAACAGGCGAGAGAGCGTGCGATATGGAGAGAGCGCAGAGACAGGAAGACGTAAACAAGGGAGAGACTGCCATTTAACTCACATTTCAGATCACTAAATGCTGTCCCGCTCAAAACTATGATATTTGATTTGGCTCAAATTTTACATTTGGGTTCCTCTCATTATGCCGGTCCGAACTATACCGGTTGCTAAGCCCACAATTCACTCTGTCAAAAATTTCATTTTTCATAATTATGAAAGATATTCATGAAAAATAAACTTGACAAGAGCGATCAGCATCAAATTCTACCCCAGGAAACATTTTTTCTTAATTTTAGCAACCTCGTGGACAGAGAAATTCCACATAAACCGTTTTCGACGTGATGTCATCTGGAGCCAACGGAGGCTCAATATGGAAAATGAGTATGCCCATCGCCATCAGCACCCTCGAGAACCCCAAAAGCCGGAGTTTCAGAGAATCGACCTTTTCGGGCTGTGCCAACACTTGTCCGACTCTTACGCGAACAGTCTCTTATTTATGTCCCTTAAATTGCAGATGTTCGTCATACAACTACGCTGGTTATTTCAACGACGAGTAGTAGTGCTACAATAATGGGTAATTTTGCCATAATTGCGTTGGTTTCGTTGCTGTATTAAGCGTTTTCGTCTATTATCTGTACAACGGTGCATAAATTGCGTTTTATCATGATGTCATGCAATCATACAATAATTAGTTGAAGAGTCACCTCAATATTGGTGACGACGTCACTTTAGCAGATCCCCTCCCCCACATACAAAGAACTAGTAAATTCGAGCAGAATAATTGAGGCGACCGGATAACTGGGTCGTAAACAATGCATTTGTGAAACAGAAAAACTGATAAAAAGTTCCACAATAGAATTGGAATTCCAAATAAAAGACAAACAAAGCACCGTGAAGGGTGCGCGAGAGTCAATTCCCGCAGTTGAGAGTGATTCATCCCACTGTTTGAGGGATGACGCCTAATGCGGATAGAGGGAGAGGAGAGTTGGAGTATATCACCAGAGAGGGGGTTTGATTGTGTGCCAGGGAAGATTCCGCCATCTTTCTGCTTTCATCGATTTTCGTGTCTCCTATTTTTGTGTTCAATTAGTATTTTAATAATAAAATATTCAGGATGGTGCTGTCCGAGATCACGGGCACGCTCAATTTTCTGAATGTGAGCCACTTAGTTTAATTTATCTATTTTAATTAATAATTGAACAAATTATAAATAATATTTTAAGCCCCAACCAGACGATGACATATCCGACAGACTGCATTACTACTACACGACGACGTTTCTGCTACTGACTGCGGTGAGGAAAACTCAAAGATATATAAAATCATGACATAAAAGACCTGGGAGGGCACCTGGGAGGGTCTAAAACCGTTGAAAACCGCGCATCGAAAAATGGCTCGCTGACAGATTTGGATCGACCCTTAGGTGAGAGGCGTGATAAACAGCCTACTAGTGATCATCTCCGAACTAATGATAGTTACTTTACATCCTTCATGGATTCTCGGCTCCATAATTTCCTGAGAGATCGATACAGGTGCTCGTCTCGCTCAAAATGTTCGGTGGTCGTCCAATCGAGTGCTGGTTGCCGGCCGAGTACAAGAGCAATTGGGAGGACTACACTGGTTGGTTGCTTTTCCTTCCTCTTTTATCCCATCATCCTGGTTGAATAATCATATAATTTATATTGACAATAGAAAGGTAACATCGTTAGGATAGGTGGATTGAGAAATGATGATTGAGGGTAAACATGGAAACGTTTTCGAATCAATTTCCCTTCCAGAAATGTACTGCTGGGCGCGCTCCACATACTTCGTGCCGATCGAGGAGGAACTTCCTGACGTATTATTTATTTAAATAATTTAGTTATTAAAATTACCTTAATTGATAATTTCTAGGTCGAGCAACGCGAGAAGACCATGGTCGCTTATTATCAAGTAATCATTTCTTATTATAATAGGCTTTCAACGGACTGTCAGTGCAGAAACTGACGTACTTTGTCGAATTTCGAAGAGTTTCGAATTTCGAAAATACTTTATTAAGTGTAAAACACATTCAGTGGGTCCCCTTCTTCTTCGTGCTCGTTGCTGCAATGTTTTATGCGCCGTGTCTCATCTGGCGGCTGATGTACACCACCTCGGGTTTGATATCTGGTCTTTGATCTTCTTTGATATTTTGTAGGCATCCGGCTCAAGTGCATCATGGGCTTCGCCAACGACAAGGCCAATGTGCAGCCGGGTTAGTAGTATTTCAACACTCAAGAAAAAATAACACAGAGATTATTTTCATGAATGCTCATTATTTGTGAAGCTCTAAGGCAGATCTTTTGACACTTTTTTGCTAGAAGAGATAGACAAAAGAAATCGATAGAGCGCGCTTGACTCATACACTATTTGTCATTGCGCAAGAGTGACTCCGATTGATAAGGCATCTCAGTGCCGATCTATAGGGAAAGCACATCAAATAAATATTTTTTTATATTTCAGCCACTCGCCGATCCAACATCCAGGGTCTCTCAGCTCATCTATTCTCGATCTTCAAGCACCGATTTACATGCAATTCGCAGCAGAGCGTACTTTTTTAAATACATTTATACACCTAAAATAAAATTTAATTATCCCTTTCAGTTCTGCCAACGCCTGCTCAACCTTCGCTTCTATGAAGCTTTCCTTACTTATCTGTACATCTTCATCAAGTGCTTATTCCTAGCGAATGTTTTGTTCCAGGTAAGAACCAGATTTTTGGTGTTCCCCAATGATGGCATTTTCGAAAATATAACGATTTAGATGTATCTGATCAACAAGTTCCTGCAAACGGAAGCCTACGGCATCTACGGGTTCGGCGTGATTATGGATCTGATTTCGGGACATGGTTCGAACTCTTGTAATATTCTGCAGTCTGGACATTGCCTAAGGGATATTTGAGTGACGTTATTGTTATTGAAGTCGCCAAAAAAAAAAAATTCAGCAATAGGTTCAGTGATGAAGCCCCCCATACATGGAAAGTGATCTTAGTGTTTCAAATTGCAGCCTGGAAAGAGTCCGCCAACTTTCCCGTCGTCACCTACTGCGATCTGCAGGTTAGCTGTTTTTGTTATTCAAAAAACAATTACAACAACAAAAAACAACAAAAATAAAAAGTTCGTCTACTCAGATCCGCGTCCTGGGCAACGTTCAAAGGCACACGATCCAGTGCGTGCTTGTCATCAATATCTTCACGGAGAAGGTAAAAAACAACAACAATAACAACAACAACAACAACAACAACAACAACAAACACAGATCTTCATCGCCCTCTGGATGTGGTACACCCTCCTGGCCGTCATTACATTCACGTCGATCATGTCCTGGGTGATGACATCGCTGCCGTTCGGGCAGAGGAAGAAGTGAGTAGTTATTGTTGTTATTATTATTGTTTTCTTTTTTGTTTTGTTATTGTTTTGTTAAAATGATTGCTCTACGTCTGACAAAGCAATAGTGAAAATGAACACGTCAGTGATGACAATTCGACACGCGCCTCTCTCGTTTAGAACGATCTCTGGTTGGTCAGAGAAACGAGAGAGTACGCAAAATGATGAGAGAGGGATGCTCATTTGTCAACACTAGTGCACGTTTTGCTTCAGATTCATCATTCGCCGCCTCGAGCTGGCCGATGTCGACTTCAGAAGGCACACGTATGATGCGGAGCTGGATGAGGTGCTTCTACTGGCTTTTGTTACTCCGTAAAATAGTAAGCATCTAGGGTTCTCTTGTTAGAATGGTATTCCATTGGAATTCCATTCGAATTCGAAAAAGCAGTCTTGTGCTCTTATTGGAATTCAGGAATCAGTTACAACAAGAGCACCATACAAGAGCAACGGTTGTTACTTCGTCCCTTGGTTTCGAATTTTGATCTTTGATCTCTCTTCTCAGTTCGTCCGCGACTATATCAAGATGGACGGTATCTTCGTCCTACGGATGATTCTGATCCACTCGGGAGTGCTGGTCTGCACGGAGGTGATCTTTGATCTTTGTCGTTTAATCTTTGATCTCTAATCATTGATCTTAGGTCGTCGATCTCATGTGGGAGCAGTACTTGTCGCAGATTGGCGAGCGGGGTAATCAATAAGCTTAATTAGCTAATTAATTAACTGTTTTGAGGCAAATTCTCAGAAGTGCACACGCTCGAGCGCGCCGCTGCGCGATTTGATCTGGAGAAGTGAGCGAAGAGAAATTACAGAAAGATGAATTTTCCAAATTTTAGGGACAACAACTCGAGGAACCTTTCGCTGTACAGGAAGACTGCGATGCTCGTGCCACTCGTGTCGAGGGAAGACTCGAGGGAGGGCCATGAGCAGGCGAAATGAATCGCTGATGCCGCAAAAATATTCACATGATAAATATAAAACATTGCTTAAATTGGGGTCGCAAATAACACCACTGTGATATCAGATGTTTGGTAAAGCTTAGTGTTTCTTACATGCATACTTACCGGGAAACGCTTCTAGTGAACCGTAATATCAGACCCACCTGCCAAGTATCCTGACAAAACAGACAAAACAGTAGTATTCTGGGGGGTCAATCTGTACCGGAATACCGGTCCAACAGATTGATCCCCCAGCGCATGGTAATGCAAGGCCATGAAAAGGTAGAGGGATAGATCGGCTAGAGACTATGGGAACATGAGAGACACGAGACGGTCAGCCGGTCCATATAGAGACAGGCGTGAAGGTACGGATTAGGGCATTTTCGAAAGTATTTCGTCCATCCAATCGATTCCGAGTCTGTACCCTATAGACAATGGAAATTAGAGAGAGACGAGACAACGAGACGGTCGATGAAAGGTACGGAATGACTCATACAATCAAATTTTAAAAAATTAGAGAGATCCGAATCGACAACCTAACCCTATGCGCGTTTGAGTAAAGACTGGTGAATGCTCGGCCCTATTCGAGCAGTCTGTTTGGCCCCGCCCACTTTTCAACGATTATTATTATTAATTGTTGCATAAGAACATAGCGCAATGAAAGTGCAAGTGGGGAAAGAGTAGAGCCAACTATTGATTGAGAGGTTCGAAGGGAGGACATTACGAAAGTGCAAGTGAGGCAAAGGTAGAGCCAGCTATTGATTGAGCGGTTCGAAGGGAGGACATTACGAAAGTGAAAGTGAGGCAAAGGTAGAGCCAGCTATTGATTTAGATGTTCGAAGGGAGGACATAACGAAAGTGCAAGTGAGGCAAAGGTAGAGCCAGCTATTGATTGAGCGGTTCGAAGGGAGGACATAACGAAAGTGAAAGTGAGGCAAAGGTAGAGCCAGCTATTGATTTAGATGTTCGAAGGGAGGACATAACGAAAGTGCAAGTGAGGCAAAGGTAGAGCCAGCTATTGATTTAGATGTTCGAAGGGAGGACATAACGAAAGTGCAAGTGAGGCAAAGGTGTAGGGAAGACTATTGTCTCAATCCTTCGCTACATTAAATGCTCTTTGAATCACGGAAACCTAACCCAGGGAACAATCTAAAAACAAACATGAACAAACAAAAAAACATGAATAAATTGAATTTTAAAATTTGCCTGATTTCATTGCTTAACCCCATACCGTTGTCTTTTTTGTAGGTCTCTTGATCAGATATAAATTAGAACGTTTTCATTAGTTCGTATATTTTCTCATCATTGATCATGTTCAGTAGGTCGTTTCGATTAATGGAATTTCTATGTTCGTTTCCAATCGATAGACTGACAGATACAGAAGTGGAATTTCTGGTGAAAATATTGTTTAGATTTGCTTACAAGTTTGGACACGTTATTGCTGATGGAATGGTTATGCGAAATGAAGACGATCTGGACAAGAAAAGGGCGTTTTTCAACGACATAAAAGTTATCAATAAGCAGTATCATCATGCAAAAGTCAACAT
>LS546714.1:195965-207195 GCA_900490775.1 Pristionchus maxplancki
TAGCTTGTTTTTCGATACATTTCACAATATTTACTGAAATATTCTTTTCCTCTTTAACAATTGTTGAAGTATTGTCTTTGGCGTTGCGAATGGAATCTTTCAAAAGCTCTTGCACTTTCTTGTTCTCTTCGATCAAACTATCACTATTCTGTTTAGCGCCATTTATTAGCTTGGCACTATCAGAATCTGACTGCTTGACAAACTGGTTGAACATATTTTCAAGAATTTTAGCATACTTGTCATCGTTAGGTTTAGATGAACCGTTTGACGACGCAGGAGGTTGAACATTGGTTGGTTGAGCAGCCGTTGAAGTGGGAGCTGGATGTTCTACTGTAGTTGCCGGTTGAGCAGACGAAGTCTTAGGCGCGATGGGAGCAGCAGCATCTGAGGCCAAGGCAGACGATACAATTAGAGCTGCCGCCTTTACTTCTTTTCGTCTCTTTATTTGTGCCTCTTTTGCCTTAATTTCTTCGTCAGTTGCTGGACGAATCAGACCTGCATCAGCCAATTGTTGATACTTCTCTCGTTGCTCTTCCTCTGTTAACGGCTTATTGTCCTCCGCTGTAGCATTGCGCTTACGCCTATTTGAAGTGACAGAAGACAAGGCGTCGACAAGCGCAAGTGCATCTCGATAATTCCCAGAGGGAAGATAATAGTCTGATCTATTTCCATTTTTGTCAGTAGTCGTGAATTTGAGTGGGTCTGGAACATTTTCGAAACTATTTGTATAGATAATCTCTGCTAGTCCGCACTTCCATTTTTCAGTCTTCAGTCTGATTGGTTCCGGTAGACGGACTAGAAACGATGAGTTGGAGTTCTCTGGATGATCCGGCACGTTGGACGGAAGAGTTATGAAGAATTCCGCCATATCTAATAGGAAACGGTATGATCAATGCAAGGCTACTAGATAGAAGACCAAACCAGAAGGACCGTTTATCACTGTCAGGAAATAGCGTAATATTGATTAAAGCTGTAGTGACGCAGATTGAAACTATGACCAGCTGAAAGAGAATAAATAGGGTTGACCGGTTAGTACGACTTGATTGAATCATCTGAAGGCGATGCAGAACGATAAGTTTATTATAAAGACTCCATGTCTGCTTTATTGTTCTGGAGCAACTCAAACTGGAAAGACAACGTTATTGCGAAAGATATTGGAAAATGAAGTCAAAATGTTTGATAAGCCTATCAATCGCATAATCTGGTGTTACGGAATAGACACTGGAGACTTTCCAAGGCATGAGAAGATTGAA
Organism: Pristionchus maxplancki; assembly: GCA_900490775.1. Taxonomy (NCBI): domain Eukaryota; kingdom Metazoa; phylum Nematoda; class Chromadorea; order Rhabditida; family Neodiplogasteridae; genus Pristionchus; species Pristionchus maxplancki. The sequence goes on from LS546714.1 coordinate 197,219, forward strand.
CTTCATGAAGGACCACCGGACATGCAAATGTTGGATGGAAAAGACCATAAACTACTTATTTTGGATGATCTAATGTCCTATTACATCAAGAATAAGACTGAGTTGAATAATTTGTTTACTCGCGTAGCTCATCATTGTAATTGTTCAATTATCAACATTGTCCAGTCCCTATTTGCTCAAGAAAGAACAGCTAGGTCAAACAGTACATACATATGTCTGACAAAGTCTACTGGAGACACACTACAGATTCAAAATTTCGCAAGACAGATATTTCCTGGTAAAACCAATTACTTCTTGGAGGCCTACGATGATGCTGTCAAATCTCAACCGTATGGATATTTGATGGTCGATTTGCATCCTACGACGAAGGACAATCGACGGCTATGTACCAACATTTTCGATGATTCACTTGTTTATTATGTCGAAAAACTGAAACCATAAAAATTACGATATTCTTGAAATGTATGGGCATGGAATTATTTCTTGGATTTTTCACATACAGATTCACATGAAGACATGTTTATTTCCATGAGTAGTACATACACTGTGCCCTCCCTTCGAACCTCTCGATCAAAAGCCGGCCCTACCCTTTCCTCACTTTCACTTTCGTAATGTCCTCTCTTCGAACCGCTCAATCAATAGCTGGCTCTACCTTTGCCTCACTTGCACTTTCGTAATGTCCTCCCTTCGAACCTCTCAATCAATAGTTGGCTCTACCTTTGCCTCACTTGCACTTTCATTGCGCTATGTTCTTATGCAACAATTAATAATAATAATCGTTGAAAAGTGGGCGGGGCCAAACAGACTGTTCGAATAGGGCCGAGCATTCACCAGTCTTTACTCAAACGCGCATAGGGTTAGGTTGTCGATTAGGATCTCTCTAATTTTTTAAAATTTGATTGTATGAGTCATTCCGTACCTTTCATCGACCGTCTCGTTGTCTCGTCTCTCTCTAATTTCCACTGTCTATAGGCTACAGACTCGGAATCGATTGGATGGACGAAATACTTTCGAAAATGCCCTAATCCGTACCTTCACGCCTGTCTCTATATGGACCGGCTGACCGTCTCGTGTCTCTCATGTTCCCATAGTCTCTAGCCGATCTATCCCTCTACCTTTTCATGGCCTTGCATTACCATGCGCTGGGGGATCAATCTGTTGGACCGGTATTCCGGTACAGATTGACCCCCCAGAATACTACTCAAAACAAAGACAGCTCAGTCTAGATGATTGAAATCGACCGATTCAACTGGAATCTCGCTCGGTCGTTTCTCGCTGTGTCCAGTTCCTGCTCTATTCTCGGAATTGTTTGCAATTCCCTCATTGTGCTGACCACAATTCGGACGAAGTGAGTGCCTTTAAAAGCACCGTTGATGGTGTGCGAAGAAGGGGAGGCAACATCTTGCCACAATCTTGTCATCCAAGTATTGCATTAGAATAACCTAATTAGAATAAAGCGCAGCGGCATGTTTTTTCCCAGGGCCACGTAAACGAGTGATGAAATCGGCCTTGAGTCCTTATGAATTGAGAAATGCAATAATCAACATACAGGTCCCTGCGCTCCACCTGCAATATTCTCATCGCCGTTTGCGCTGTTGGCGATGTTTTACATCAAGTTTGCCTTTGAACTACATAAGAATCCGATGAAACAAATTAGGCTGGCACTCTCGTTCAACTACCTCTGTTGTTCGACGTCTATCTGGAAATGGACAGCGATATCTGCCTATTGATTATGGTTAGTTAATATTTTGAAATGCTAATTTGACTCATTCTTCAGTTCCTACCAGAAATGGGCATTGCAATCGGCAATTCGGCTATCATGAGCATAGGCTTGGACCGAATGATTTCTGTCAAGTTTCCAATGCAGTACAAATCTCTTGACAAACGATTTTCTTTTATCGTGAGCGATTAACCCTCATTTAGACAACATTTTCAATTGTTTTAGTTATTCACTTCCATAATAACAGGTTTCTGTGCATATGTCGGCATTATCATTGTTTATTTCCGTCAGCAAAGGCAAGAACAATTGTGTTCGCGGTTTCTAGGGTAATTTACTCAGATTTTTTTCCTTTCAGATCTGTAGTTTGTGAAATATTGACGCCGTATTTGGAGCCATCGGGGAAAGCTCTGGGCTTCTTTTTTCTCAGCAATTTTTCTACGAATATTCTTTCAACAGTTACTTATATGATAACTTGGCTCGCACTGCGGAGACAAGCAGGTTTGGGTGCAAATGTACAGTGAGCTGACTATTTCGCTGTCTCGAACTCTCTCGCTTTTACTGACTACAGAACAATGCAAAAAAGGAGAGAGATTCAGACAATAGGTAGGGTGGGATAGCGCAGTGGTGTGAGGCATTGCTCGCAATCGCAAGGGTAACGAGTTCGATCCCCCACGCAGACCAACCCAGCCCTCTATCCTCCGGGGTTGGTAAACTGGTAGTGACTTCGGTTGCAAAAGCTAACGTGCCCTCGAAGCATAGGGAAAGCAAGGGAATCGTATTACCAGCGAGCAAGTCGGCCCACCGACGAGCACCACCTAGCGTAGTCGCTTTCGACTGTAAAATCGCTTGATGTGTCCGAACTAGGGTTGGCAAAATGATTCCAATCGCGAGTCTGAGACTCTGAGAGTCCCACTCATTTCAGACTCGCCGAGTCTGAGACTCGGTGAGTCCGAATGATTGGGACTCTCAGAGTCTGAGACTTCACAAAATCCAATTATGTTTCATCGTTTACATTTAGATTTTTCGCTGAATAAGAGAGTTGAAACTCTGAGAGTCTGAACCATTTCACTCTCAGACTCGTCCAGTCTCAAAATCGAGAGATCATTTCTCGCCCTCTCATTCATACTCATTCCTGTCCCATTTCGCGCGCGCGAACCGGTCGTTTCAGACTATTTCTGCCAACCCTAGTCCGAACCTTTACCTTTACCTTCAGACCACACTTTTCATACTGGTTATAGAATATCACACATGGAGAACCCCTCATTCCAGATCCCTCAATGATGAAGAAAACAATGAAATCTCTCTTTATTATCGTAGCAGTGGATATAACAGGATGGATTCTCACTCCCGCTTCAGAACAAATCGTCCATAACATGGATATCACGCGTAATGCTATCGTCGGTGTCAAAAATATCATTTTTATTTTTTTGGGCAAAATCGTTTTCCACGTGTGGTATAAATTGGTTCTAGTTTGGAAGATTTGAAAATATTATCCGATAATTCTCAGCCCAACAAGTGTTTGCGTGGTCATATTTTGCCGCACTGTTCGTAAACCTCGCTATTGCTGTCAAGTTATTCATCTATTACTTCACCAGGTGAGATATCTGTTCTTTGTTGTCTTACAATTGTTTTCAACATTCTGAAATGAGTAAGAAGAACTAGTGTTGAGAGTGTTGGCTTGGATTGTATGTAAGCAATATTTAACCAGCTCCGAATACCGAGCCGCCATCCGAGGCGTTCTGTTCAAGAAGTGGTCAGCAACTATTAAAACGAGCGTTCGATCTGTTACTGTAACGTGAATGCGAAAGATAAAAAGAACATTTAAAAATAATTATCGTTTATCAAGAACGTACTCACACAATACCGGTAAATTAGGGTTGGCATTTTGATTCTTCGCGGATTCCCAGATCCTTTTGATTCCACTCATTCCGCACCTTTCGACTCTGGGAATCGGTGGTTCTGGGAATCCTCGATTCTGGGAATCCAGGATTCCCAAGGTGATAACTCGGCTCAAAATCATCGAATCGTTTTCAAATTTTGAGAGATCACTTGTTTCCATGTCCCCATCATGCATGCTGAATTACAGAATGATTGGGTCATTTTTAAATTTTCGCCCCTTGTCAGTGACCTCAATCAACGACAATTTCACTCAAATTGGAATTATAATGTTCATATTACACCCCTCAACTACTAGCAGAAAGTAAAAACAGTCAACAGAAGGAGTATGGGCCACGAATGACTTCTCTGAAAAATTTCGAAAATCTGAATTTTTGATTTATTCAGCATGTGTTTCACGGTTCATATTAGTGGAAAAAGTTGGGAATCCTTGGATTCCCAAACTTTTTGACAGGGAATCATTCGATTCCACACCGATTGAAGAGAGGGGTGAATTGGGAATCATTCCATTCTCGACGCGCGCGCAGAGTCGGTGGTTTGGGAATCAAAATGCCAACCCTACGGTAAATTATAACGTGTATCTAATTCCAGCACTTTTGTTGACCGGCACTCCAAATGTCCCGTTGGAAACGTACAATCAGTCTTTGTAGTATGGTGATTACTTGTGGTGATCAACATGTAGGACTAGACTTTAGTAAGTTATGACTACGGTTAGAACAAAGTGGGTTGTTTCAATTATAAACTAGCAATCTACTTCTATTTTCTTCAGTTTTAATTCCCTTTCCGTTTATGCGCATTAATTCCCTTTCCGTTTATGCGCACGATTTACTACGTTCATGAAATATCTCAAGAATTTATTTAATTTTCGTATCGCACATTATCTACAATGTCCGTGGATAAAAACCAGTATCACAGTACAAAGAAAACGCATTCTAACGGATGATTGAAATCGACCGATTCAACTGGAATCTCGCCCGGGCTTTTCTCACAGTATCAAGTTTATGCTCAGTTCTGGGAATTGTTTGCAACTCACTAATTGTATTCACAACAGTAAAAACAAAGTAAGTTGTTGTTTTCATAAACAAAATAATAATAAATAACAGATCACTGCGCTCGACGTGCAATATTCTCATCGCCATTTGCGCTGTTGGAGATGTTTTGCACCAAGTAAGTCTCACAACAAAAAACAAATAACTGAAGTTGTTGTTTATGTCAGGCTGGAACGCTCATTCAAGATCCTCTACTCTTCGATATTTACCTCGAAATTGACAGTGATTTCTGCATACTTATCACGGTCGGGAGTCCTCAATTCGTGCTTTAACTGCCAGTTTTCAGTTTCTGCCAGAAATGGGCATAGCAATGGGCTGTTCCTCCATTATGTGTATCGGATTGGACAGAATGATTTCGGTTAAGATGCCAACACGATATAAATCTCTTGACCAACGTTTTTCTGTTATTGTAAGCGAGTCTACTTCTTTTTATAACATTTTCAACTGTTTAAGGTATTCGGATCCACCATATTAGGCTACTGCGGCTATCTCTGCTTTATTATAATTTATTTTCGACAGCAAAGGTGAGGAGATATTGTATTCTGACAATGCGTCCTTCCATTTTTAGTTCGGTAGTTTGTGAAATCTTGACGCCGTATCTCGCTCCACCAGGGACAGCTCTGGATCTGTTTCTTGCTGGAAATAGCGCTACCAATATTGTTTCAACAATAATGTACACATTCACTTGGTTAGAACTTCGGAAACAAGCAGGTTTGCGTTTATTTGGAACTTTTAAATGCAAAATGTCTTTTCAGATCCCACAATGATGAAGAAAATCATGAAGTCACTCTTCATCATTGTAGCCGTTGATGTTACAGCTTGGATTCTCACCCCAGCTGCAGAACAAATTGTGCACAATATCGACATAACACGTAATACTGACTTCGAAGTCGATTTATCAGTTGGAAGGGTGAAATCTAGGGTGCCGACCATTGTTGTTTGAAATATTATAACTTGATGAAAAATTAAATGAAAGATCATAATTTTAAGCCCAACAAGTCTTCGCATGGGCATATTTCTGCGCATGGTTCATAAATATCACAATTGCTCTCAAGTTATTTATCTATTATTTCACAAGGTAAGATCTTTGTTCCTCATTGAATTTCCCACTTTTCTGGAATGAATTGGAACAAAACATCTGGTTATGTAATCTTATTTCTCACATTGTTGACTGACCGTGAGAAATACTTTAATCTTTTTCCCTTTTTTCATATCAATAAATCCGTTTCCAGCTCTGAATACCGCTCAGCTATTCGTAGCGTTCTGTTCGAGAAAAAGAGGTCCACTGTTGGAACAAGTGTCAGATCTGTTACCATTGTATGAATGCGTGTGTACAAATGAATCAATAATGAAAAAATGTTTATCAATTGGAATATCCCTCCTTATATACTCTAGTTCACACAATCTCGTTCCTCTCCCGAGAATTGACCAGCCAGCTCGATAACACCGGCGTTGTACGTCTGAAACGGAAAGAAATGAAGAATTTTTTACCACCAATGGGACTCCAATACAGCCAGAAAAACAAAACTGGGTAAATAATCATGATTTCAAAAATATCCTACCTTAGTCGGCGTCTTGCCACTGCTCACATACGCTGAGGGGATGAAGATGGTCGTGCGTCGTTGACAGGGCTGCAAGTTATGATAATTGATATCTTGCACCTTCTTTTGCTAATTTTTTACGGAATGTTTCACCCAAATATTCCGTAAAAACTCAGTTTTGGTTAGGTTTTACTATGTCATCGAAGGAAGAAGGTGGATTGTAAAACCAATAGACTGCTGTTAGTCGACGAAAAAACTCACCGTAATACCCTCATTGCAGTCGTGGTAGATGTTGATCTTCGGATCGATAGTCATCATCTGTAATCGATAAATGAACATTACCGTAATTGAATAGACTTCCGTAATCCAAGGCTTCTGTAATTCCGAGATAACTAATCAATACCTCATCCGTCGTGCCTCTCAGATTGAATCGACCCTGTCCGTCAGTGACGCCCTCCGCCATCAAGTCGTCGAGGTCGGGTCCTGAGGAGAGGTTACGGTAGGATACGGTAGAATCGATAATTACAAAATCCCAGGTGATGGATACGGTATCTCACCGGTGTCGTCATCGTACATCTTGACCTTGACGTTGGTGGCCGGGCGCCCGTTGCACATCAGAGTGCCTGTGGCAGCGGCCGACTGGTCGTAGCCGACGGCTGCAAGCTGGATTATAAATACCACAATCAAAGCGATTTGGGATATAAGAGTACCTACTAAAAGAGTGCTAAGAGATACAGGTTCTAGTGCACGTTAGCCTCAAAAATGATTGAAAGAAGGGTTCAAAATACGGAGAAACGTTTCTTCTCTCTCGCTTGTCTGACCGGAGAGAGAGCACGCGGAATGAAGAGACCCGATTTCCCGTTTTTAGACCTTTAGTGCCCAAGCAAAGGGTCATTCCATTCCTACCTGCGACTTGCTGAAGAGCTACTGCAGCAGAAACGAGAAGAATTGATCGGAGCATGTTCACAGGTTGCTAGTCTCCCTGAAACTTGCGGTTTTATAGCCATTTGACTCCTGTAATCCGCCCAATAAGTCACAGTGAGCGTGCGCAAACATGTGTTAAATCTCTGAAGAATCTGTGGTTGTGATTCAGATCACGTCATTTTCGGAGTGGTTTGCCACCGAAATTGTTCAAGGTCTTTAATTCACGTCATTCTCTCTCATTTCTCTGACTGGAAGGTTGGAGTCATTCTATATTTGTCGTTGTTGGAAGTGTGACCATTTAGTGACGCCTCAGCGCTTGGCAAACACTGAAGTGCGAAATATCGCCTGCCCGAGTAAACAATCTACAATGATCAGTATTAATGGAAGAAGATATACTTTCTAAATAAGCTAATTCGCAGTTGCCATTCAAGTATATGAATGGAATGACTGTGCTCAATTCAGTGACTTGTGCCTCTTTCATTACCGCTTTGTTGTGCTGACCTCTCCAATTTCCCGGTTCATTTCGAGCGAAAATCGACTAGTGATCCACTCACATCATTATATGGGATTATCCCCACCGTTCCCCTTTTCTCGCTCGTTGAAACACCTCCGTTTCCCTAACTCGCTCGCTCTTTCTAGCTACGAGAGTGAACATTGAATGGGCGCTGTGTTTCACACTGGTCGGTTACTGGTGGACCGAGGGAGCGGATTAGAGCTCGATATACGAGTCGCCGTCTCTTCATTTTGCACACTCTCTCGCCCGGTCAACTGACGAGAGAGTGTATGAAATGAAGAGACGGCGACCCGTATTTCGAACTCTACTGGTGAAACGAGGCAGCGGATAACTCGGAAACCAGTGCGGTCAGTTGCAATGATGCTCGTCCGACTGCTCCTGGTCTTCTTCTTCATCGTCTCTTTGAATGCAGTCGACTACACGTCGGAAAAGCAGGCGGAGTGCGAGGGCAAGTGAGTCTGCTTTATCAAATTGTTCTTTCTCCTTTTTCAAACCCTTCTCATTCACCCGGTAATCGTTTTGCTATTGTCCACGATTTACCACCTCACCCGGAGCTGCGAGATAGACAGTAACGCCAATTGCGCAAAGGGTTTATCGAATGGCATCGCCGAAATTTTTGTGCTAAACCTCTTTTATTCCCTTTTTCAGGTGCAAGTTCACTTTCGTCGTCAATCAGACTATTCGCAACACGACGTTGAATGTCCACTGCATGAATAGTTGTCTCGCACTAGCGGCTGCGAACTATCCGTACGGAAAAGTCGGTTTCTAAGTGATGAGCATCCTGGATTATTCGTAATATTTTCGCGATCGATAAAATATTTAACTTTCTGAAGAGCTGTCTCCGAACAGGCATGAACAGTTGTTTGGGAATACCGGCTGGTTCGGTGCCGTACGGAAAAGTCGGTTTCTAATTGACAGCTCTCGAATTATTCTCGCGATCGATAAATTCTTCAACTGAATAAAGGCCTGAATCCGTACACCGCAGACAGCCGACCGGCCGCCTTCATGGGGGACTCGAAGGCTCTGAGGTAGTGTTGACAAATCGGCAATTGTCTCTCTTCATTTCGCATACTCTCTCGTCTCTCTGACCGGTTAGAGATCATTCGAAAGAAGAGAGGCGCGTGCCGAATTGTCATCACTACTCTGAGGCATAAATTATTCACAGTTGCATTTTTTCAAACGTGGCTTCACACATTTTATACTTGTTTTTCAAATCATTTGACTCATTTCAACATTAGCATGAATACACTCACGCATAATTTCTCTTCTCCCTCTCCCCATCCTCATTTCTCCCCTCATTTCCACCCCTCACCCTCCTCCGAGCCGGTCTCTCCTCTCCCCTCTTCTCTCCCTTCATGCCCCAGTGAGCCATGCCGGATAAGGAGGGCCCATCGTCTCCTGTGAAGAAGGTCAGTCCGCGATCGATTGAGGGTACGGTAGCAGGTTACTGTAATCGATTATCATCTTATCACCATACAAAGTCAGTCTTCGATAGCTTTAGAGTACTGTATTCTTTGACAAAGTTAGTCCTCGATTTCTCGATCATTCAGCATCCGGTTACTGCAATCTAGGACCGCCGGATCAATAACTTTAGGTAGAGACCGCAAGGTGATCTGCCGAATTGAGTGCAAAGGGTTATTCATGTGTTGAGTGTGTTGGTATGGGTCCGAATAACGTTATGCTTTTTTACCGTTTGTCGATATCTCATCTCCACCAAAAGTTATGCTCTGAAAACTAGCAACCTACGGTTGCTACGTTGTTCGCCGGGTGGCGTGCAACGGATAAAATGCACTCGCTTGCGTTGCGTATTGGCATCTTCCCTTATTAAAGGCTCGTGAGGCCTCGAGCGATCCGAAAAAGTTGCGATTCCGCCACTTCGTGGCTACCTCGCAACTTTTTCGGATCGCTCTCAGCCTCACGAGCCTTTCACAAGCGCATCGCAGGCTTCGCGTGTTTTGGTGTGCTTTCTACATGTGATTACGACTTCCCTTTGCTATTTACTCCCTTGAAATAGGTTCGTGAGCCCTCGAGCTATTTTTTTCGTTAGCGCTTTGAAGGTTAGGCTGTCAAACGCTGCGGATGCGCATTGGCATCTTCCCTTGTAAAAGGCTCGTGAGGCTGAGAGCGATCCGAAAAAGTGTTTTGGTGTGCTTTCTACATGTGATTACGACTTCCCTTTGCTATTTACTCCCTTGAAATAGGTTCGTGAGCCCTCGAGCTATTTTTTTCGTTAGCGCTTTGAAGGTTAGGCTGTCAAACGCTGCGGATGCGCAATGGCATCTTCCCTTGTAAAAGGCTCGTGAGGCTGAGAGCGATCCGAAAAAGTTGCGATG
>LS546714.1:247331-260078 GCA_900490775.1 Pristionchus maxplancki
TTTAGGGCCAGTGGGGCAAGGATGAGCGAGTGGCATACGCGAAGAAAATATTTCCCCTTGAACGCGATGTGCACAAGTTCCAATCCGACTCTGAAAAGCTGAAGGAGCAGTTGAAGATTGCCGATATGCTGACGCGTAAGCGGGAGATGGACCTTGACTCGCTTCTTGCGCCTCGTTCTTTTGGTATGTTTACTCCTTTTTAGTAATATCCTTATTGTTCGCGACATTCTAGATAATGTCTCCTTATACGATTTTTGCTATCGTCTGAATGAGAAGTCGCCGATAGACTCTGATGCTGATCTCGATGGAGGCGTTCAGCAAGAGGCTCTTTTGGCGATGAGAATGCGCCTCAAGGGACGTTCGTACAAGATGAACGAAATGACTCTGCAAGCTAGTGCATTGTATGACAAGGCAATGCGGAATGCTGCAGCTGGAGTTGGCATTGAGTTGTTGCGTGGTGAGGACGACGCTACTCGCCAGCGTTTGGTCGATAAGTTGATCGAGTGTACTCGCGTCGGTACTACTGATTTCACCGAAGCCATCAAAGTTCTCGAGGTATTTTATCTACTGAGACAATAACAAGTATCCTCTTGCAGAACCCTGCTGCTGCTGTCGACGTCGACTATGATCCTTCTAGTGATGATGATGAGGATGGTAATGCTGGTGCCGGCGCTGATGCGATGCTGGATGATGCTGCTGGGGCTGACGTTGAGGTGTTTGAAGATGAGGACCTCGATGGGACTGTGATGATGGAGGTACATTGTCTTGGCAATGTGTTGTTAAATTAGTTTACTTTGTTTTAGGGTATGGAGACGCCGAAGAGGAATCGCCGACTGAGTCAACCCATAGTTTCCCGTAAACGGAGTCTCCCTGTGAAGCGTGATGTCAACACTAACAAGCTCATTGTCGGCCCTGATCTCGAAGATGATGTTGAGAATGACACCGTCGTCGTTGAGACTAATGCTAAGACTAAGCGTACGAGGACTCGTAATGTCAAGAGTCCTCCTAGATATTCTCCCAGTGATAATAAGTAAATATCGTTTGAGTGTCGCCGCATGCATTTGATGCGCTTGTTGTTCATGCATATTTTTGTTGTTGTCTTCTGTTACTGTTAATTCAATAAATTTTTTTGTTTTAATTTTTTAGTTTCAGTTTACCATGTGGTTGTCTGGCCATGTGCCGTGTATACGGTTTTATCTCTTTAATTTCTGTTTTTTTTTTTTTTATTCTTGCGCTTCTTGAATAGCGCATTTTTTCGATGTCAATCTTTGATGATTGGGAGTGTGCAAGACCGCGCGAGCTCTCGTGGAAATACTCTCCGGGAGACCTACCTCCTGTCATTAGTCAGCATCCTGCACTGCATAGCATCCAGACCGTAGTTGATGCTTCGTATCGCACTCCTGTCACCTTTGTGGTGTATCCAGAAGGATGTAGCTTCAATATTTTGGTATTTTTATCTTTAAACAAAACAAACAGATATTTCTTTCTCATTTAGTCGCCTCTTATTTCGAATAGACTCCAGTCGGTCGGTTTGGTGAAGGGTAGCATCTCTATGAAGTCTGCATTGATGGAACCTGATTATCAAACCTCACTGAATGCATGGAAATGTATTGACCGGGTCGGTTTACTTATGTGTGCTATGTGTGTTGACGCGTTTGTTCAGGGATATCGAGTCACCAAATATTCATTTCTGCACTGCGTGCCTGTAGTTGAATCTCCGCTTGCTCTCCATGCTCGTCCGTATCCTCCTGGTCGTTTCTTTGGTGGGAAGAGTGGAGTCGACTTTATGATTAGCACATATTCTTGCATTCGGAGGATAGGACTTGCCAAGCTAGATTCTGTGTTTATTAACGTCCCTTCGTTGTCCCATTGTCAACAATTTCGCCTTCTTTTGCCGGAAATATCGTTCGCTATCGAATCTCATAGTGTTAAAAGGTTCTTGGTGTTTTGCCCGCTGCCTGCTTCTTCTGATGCTAAGGCTGTTATCTCTCTGTTCGTTGACAGTGAGCTTCGTAAATCTATGAAGTACGTAGTGGTCTAGTAGCTGGAGTAGTCTATCTTGTGAGTTAAATCGTCTCCGTATAGCTGGTAATGTTGTGTCACCATTGTATTGTTGAGTCACCACAATGTGGTATAATGCCGAATAAAATTTAGGTTTCTTTTCGACATGGATACGGATAAGGGGAATATGAAGAGTGCTAAGAGACGTAGTGATGCCAAGGACATTCGGTACGAGTATTGGAAGACTGTGAAGGATATCTGTGCTGGACGTGGGCAAGAGGAGAGTCTCCATACTATCACTTATGATCCTGGGGATGATTCCGAAGATGAGACTACGGAAGATGGAGTTAGATCTCTCCTGTGGGCGGTAAGTGTGATATTTTTCATGTTATTGCCTTATTTTTCCTTTACTGGTTTTCCAGTTTGGTTTTTTAGTTTTTGATTATTATTTTTTATTTTTTCTTCAGAGCTCCGTAGCTTTTATTTTTTCTTCAGAGCTCCGTAGCTGAAGATGGCTTCCCTCAAGGTCCTCTGCCGGATTTTGTTGATAGATTCGTAGCCGAGACTGGTGTCGCGGCTATACGAGCTGCAGCTGAATTGGAGCAGTCTCGGAAACAAGTTGAGCAATCTCTTCGTGATATGGTGGCGTTGCGCACGCCAGTTCGGAACCGTGAGAGTCGACAGATTCCAGGTATATATATTAAGTGATGGATAATCGACTGAAACATGGCTCGAATAGACTCGTCGCCGATTCCGATTCAGCAGCTTGAAGACGCCGTTGTCGCCATTGATGGTCAGATGGATGTGGATGAAGTCGTCGATTGTGACGATGATGGGGATGAAGAAATCGCCGCCTCCATCAGGAAGGTGGATGATAGTGTTTGTCTGTGATTGTTGCATTTGTGCAATGTCTTGTTCAGGCAAGTCGTGGGTCGCGGAAGAAGAAAAACTCTTTCGGTGAGATCTTCGAATACGTTGGACCGAGTCCACCGAGGATCAAGAAAAAACGTGCGACATCGGCTGCTAGGAGTGTTAGAGCGTCGCCTGCTGTGTGCACACCTCAGAAGGGTTCGCGTGACCAGACGTTGTTGGTGAGATTGACTTGATCGTCAATTTGATATTGATAAATGATATACAGATCCCTGCTGCTTCGTCGACTGCTGTTAATGCCGTGACAGTGTCTGCGATCGTATCGAATAAGTCGCCTACTGCATCGATTGTTTCTGCAACACCTTCTGTCTCCGCTAACGCCCAAACCAAGGTTCGGACTTAGACGGAATAGTTTATACTTTGTTTCTTCCGAACTTTGCCTATGGATTTTTTTTCTGGATGTATTAACTTTCAGAGCCGCAACAAGACCATGCCCGAGCTCGTGCATCAGATGAAGTCGAACATTGAGACTATCAAGAGATGTCTTCGCGTGCACCTCTCGTATGACTACTATTCCGTAGTCGAGAAGATCGGAGCCGTTGAGGAATGCGTTTTGTGGATGGAGTCAGCGTATAAGTAAGATTGTGATGATCTTTATATCTTGTGATTCTGATTCTGTTGTGAATTGATTCTCTGCTGTATAAAACTTGCTTGTTGGTTATTTAACGTTGTGCTAGTGCTTCTCTACGGGTTACTACACCCGATTATATCTGATGCTCTCATTCTGATCATTGTGTAATGTGCACGTGTTTCTTTAGGAGATGGCCTTTAGTCAGCGCTCGGTTCCCGGAGTCAACTTTGGTTTCTGTGCTGACATTGCTTCTCAGGTGTGCTTTCGACTATTTCCTAGACTCAAATTTCCTCTTTAGTGTCTCGTGAAGTGCAACTTCAAGTGTAAGGAGGGATGCACGGAGTCGAGCATGATCAAGAGTCGCCTTGAGAATTACATCGCACCGGAGATCGATAAGCTGTATGACCTGTACGATCCACTCGCCCCCGATCTCGTGTCTCCTCCTGTCGATTGCTCAACGAACGTGGGTGTCAACTACAGAGTTCGTGAGAGCATCATGATTATTGAGCGCCAAGTATCCCTGATTAGAGCATCTTTGGATGCCTTCGGTGTCTCCATCCCGCCTGAGGAAGATGCTAAAGTCGATCTACTCGAGTACGGACAGCCCTCTTCACGTGTCTGGGCGTGCGTCACTTCACGTGAAGTGATTAAGAGTCACCTCAAGCCTGGATTCGTGATGTTCATGGAGGCGATAGACAAACCTTCTTCGAGATCTGGCCACACCTTCCTTCGCGATGCACTGGTGTGCCTCGAGCGAGGATGTGCGTTGCTTTCTGCCCTGGACTGTTACTCTCTCGATACTGTCATGGTTTGCGGAAAGGGCAAGAAGGAGAAGAAGGACAAGATCAGGGGCGATGCGAAGGTACTCGCCGATTGGCTAGCTGATGTCAAAGTCAAAGTGTCTGCTATTGTCGATTCTTTGCCCCCACCTTCTAGTACCTGATTGAGTCGCCGTTTGATTCCATTGTTATCCAATGATTTTGTGATGTTGTAGTCTGTAATAAAGACTAGTAAGTATGTCATTTTTCGGTTCTTTGTATCGGTTACTTTCCGATGCTATATATCTTCCCCCCTCCCCTCTCTCTCTCTCTCTCTCTTTCTCTCTCTCTCTCTCTCTCTCTCTCTCTCTCTCTCTCTCTCTTGCATATTTTTCTCTCCCATTAACATGATTATTATCAGGTACCCGAGTCGCCAATGGCACAGCCCGTGCCCCCCCAAGCTGCTCCTGCGCGTCACGCACCGCCACAACTGTTTCGAGAAGTCATCAAGCAGCTTGCCAGTGTTCTGAATATTACGAGCTCTGTTGATGTCGCCCGCCGCATCGGATGTGTCAACAATGGAGGAGGTATAAATAGTACTGTATTGTTTAATAAGTTTGCTGATTACAGTCATCTCAGAGATTTCTGCAGGTCTCTTGCAAGTTATCGAAGAGGGAGAAGCCATCGCCTTCCTTGTTGAACGCCTCGCCGGCGTCGATGGCGGTCCGGGTGTGTGTCTTCTGGATTTGTGTGTTATGTGAGCACTCTATTTGAGATGTGATCCGTATCTTCGATGAAGGACAAGTCGCCTATTTCGCTCGTTGCGTGTTTGCTTCGATGCTGCAGGAGTTTATGGACGCTTATGTCGACACTTATGTGAGTATATATGAGTGTGATAACGATAATGTTAAGCTAATGGTTGTGCTCGTTTAGGGTCTTCGAGTGACTACCGACTTGAATGTCGGTAGGTATATGCATGCTTCTCCTCCGAGTGTTATGTGTGCTGCTGTCGTAATGGTCAAGGCTCTCGGGCAGTGTCTTCCTTCCATGAATCTTGTGGACGATCTGCAGTCCGACTACAATAGAGTTGATCGAGTTATCGGGATCTGTGTTGATCTGCTTCTTGCAGTCGAGGTATGTGTGAATATGTTATTCGTTTTCTATTTTATTTGTATTATAGGCACGATTGCTCACGAAGTATGCTGGCTGTGGTGTTCGAGCTCCTGCACTGCTTCTCGGTCATTGCGTCAACTTTCTAGCAGCCAATATTGTTGAGGTTTGGTTTATTATTGTTCGGTCCTTGTAGCTTTCCTTGTAGTCTGATATTTTTTTTAGTCTGCGTATACTCCTACTTCTGTCGATGACGATCTACTGACGCAGTATGCGGGCGTCTTCCGCGGATTTCCTGATCTGTCTAACATCGACCCTACCACCTGGATCGCTGAATTGGACGGAGTTCGTGGTCGCCTCAGGAGAGCCAAATTCGAAACTGAGAAGGAATCGAGAGTGTTCTTCAACAACGCGATCGTCCATCTCCTTGCTCGTCGTCGCGAACTGAGGCGTATCATTTGCCGTGATGCAATGAGTCTCTCTGGTGGACGGGTCCGAGTTCTCGCACTCGTAGTCAACACACAGAGCGTCCGGGACTGCTTCTCCGTGTATTATGCGAATTTCTCGTCTGCTCTCAAAGTCGGCAATCAGGTATTTATGTTGATTATTTGGCGATGTTTACTTTTATTTTGCAGTACAATCGGGAGCGCGTTATGGGATCGCACCGTGACGTCATCTCTGAGGGTCTCTTCATTCCAATCTGCTTACTCGAGGGTACCGACAGAGTCGACGATAGAGTCTTCAATGATCTCTGTGCATCCGTCGAGAGAAGGATTAGGAGGTGTGTTTATCTATTGACTTGCGCTTGTATTTATGACTTTGAGCACAACGCATGAGGTGTTCTTCGAGGGGGTTAGTGTGAAGGTTGGATCTGATCAAGACTGTCGCATGCTGAGTTCTACTATGAGAGGGTCTATGGGTATCGCTGAGATTCGTGCAGCAGTCGACAACGCATTGTCCATTGGTGGAAAGTTCACGGTGTGTTATTAGCTATATTAGCTCGTTGCTTGACTCAGTTTTTTTTCGCCTTGGACCTTGGACTTTTTCGGCCCTTTGTGCCTTGGACTTTTTCGGCGCTTTGTATCTTGGACTTTTTTCGGTTCAGGGTACCACGACTATCACTAATTCATTCGAGTCGCCTATTCTCAATCTAGCCCATGTTGGTCAACGAGGGGTGTGCGCTGTGCACAACGCATTGAATAGCTTCCCCGTCCACCATGCCGTCACCTTGAATTACTCGTCTGGATTCGGCAAAGCTTCTCTTAACGAGGTATAGTTTTTTCGCATTTTTTGTGTGTATATTTTTGTTTCGTCTTGAGGTGCGTGTCGTGGTCAACGTGATGGACTCCGGAACGAGCGATACCGAGCATTGTCTTCTCTGCATGAATAAATTCATCCATGCTTGACGTAGTTCTCGTCCTTGTTGTGTTTTTTTTTTTTTGTTCTTTGTGTCACCATCCGAACTTCTGGTTTTTGTATGAATATGAGTCTACGTACGATTTCATAGTATAGTCTCCGTCTTGTCTTTCTAAAAAATCGTCGTAATGTCCTACGTTTCTGTTGTGATGCACAAGTACTAAATTGTTTCTTTAGTTCAATCCTGTACAATCCTTTAGTCGCTTTATGGTGTTCTTACTGATCACCTGATATATCTGGCATTACCTTGTTAGTTTATACCTCAGTATTCCCTATTGTAGATGCCGTATGAGAACGATAGTCGCCTTTCGAAGAGAATGCATGTGAGTTGTTGAAAATTTCAATGGATAAAAAAAACAATGTTTGATTGTAGGCATTCTTCCCCTTGGACAACACTGTAATCTGGAAGAGGACGTGTCCTGAGGATCCTCCGCTTGTAGCGAAAATGGAGAACCAGGTTTTGCCGTCTTCACTTCACTCGACCACGTGTTAGGGGGTTTTTTTTTAGGAAGGGGTTGTCGCCGTTTGGGATGCTGGAGAGGCGAATGTGATCTGTTCCCCTGTCTCGGGAAAATGCGTGTTCCCGCCCATTCGGGTTGTGAAGGATGGATCCGGTGATGAGGATTTCCATTGTTATTTGGACTATTCGTCTGGATTGCTGCAAGCCGTCGAGGCGAAGAGATACAAGCATTTCGTGAAGCCTGACGAATACGGGAAAATATCTGAGGGAGCACTAGTCGCCTATGATGCAGTGCTTAACGAATTTGTGGGGGACTCTTATGTTACAGATTCTTATTTTTATTCGTTGAAGGGACACTGGGTTGCTGTCAACGTTCGTGTTATCGAGTCTACTATTATTGTCAGAACAATTTCTGATTGCACTGAAATCGATGACTCCCTTCGCTTCCATCCGTCTTCCAAGCTGCAGCTACGAGTTACAGCTATCGTGTCTCGTATTGAGGGTGGTAACGGAGGCCTTCGGGCCATGCTATGGAATGATGTGATCGGTGAGTCGATATTTGTTTATGGACAAGCTTCGTTATTTTTATCCGCTAAGGGAGGATCTCGGTGCCAGGCTTGTTCATGTATGAAAACATGCACGAGTTCGATTCGGTCAACGTTGATGTGATATTCGCTAAGTGCTATAGTGGTGTAGAGGAGGTATGATAATGGACCATTTGTGAACCTATCGAATCATTCTTATAGCGTGCACCCTGGACAGCTGCTAGTGCTTTGTCGCCGCTGCGTACTGACCCCGTCTCGCTCGAAGTCGCCCTGAGTCCCTTCAAGTGGTTTACTGCTTCTGAGAAGTCAGCGCTTCATAAGCTCTTCTCGCTTAATTTGAGCTATTCGGTGTGTTTTATTTCTCGTATTTTTGTGAATAATGAATATAATAATCAGGAGTCAGCTCGTGCTCCTGCCATGATCGAAGGAGTCAGCACGCAAGTTCAAGATTTATGGGAGCTTGCTTCTCGCTCTTATGGGATTGCTGACAGGCTGAAAACCTCTGATGGATGGATTGTGGGTTTTTTTGTGACCGAGTGTTGGTGTGGACTTTCGTTTTAGTTGATGAGCTATGGATCCGGTGAGAGTCGCCTAGTGAATGAGAGAACTGATCAGGTCGCCTTCCTGTCATTCTTCGACCTTGTCCCATACGTGGTTTGTTTGCTAGCTAAATGAAATAATATGTTCTGATTCAGCCTTCTAAATGGGAGATTGGCGATCGTGAATTTAGAGTCACCTATGTCGAGCAGTGCGGGGACGGGTACGCCTTTTTTATGGGTGGTTACATACTAAACTGATGTATTCAGGGTTATGTTTCTCCGTGCCATTTTCGCCACGCCGCTCGTGGACATCTTCACTAGTGCTCCGATCACCTACCATCCGATGTTCATGACGACTGATAGATTGAAGGGAATTGCAGACTGTGATTGATTCGTTTCGCCGTTGATGTTATTTCGATATTGATTTGTTGTCACCTACCTTCATTTTAGTCTCCTATTTATGATTGATCCGATTGTCTTTGCTGGTATTATTATTGCTCTTTTTTGTCTGCATAAATGCCCAGTTTCGATTTATATGCACCTGTTCATCAGTGATGTGTCGATTGATCACCCTGAAATATCTGCTTCAATAATTACTTATTTGGTGGTTGCTGCTTGCCTAAAATATATTATTTTACTTTTTTCAGTCGCCGTACGAGAGATCCATTCATCCATTCGTCCACCTATGCCTCGCTATTCATCCATTCGTCCATCTATGCCTCGCTACCTCCCGATCCAGGCCGCTCGTTTGCAGGTGATTTACCTGCATCTCTTGGGAATTGGAATGGGGGGGGGATTGTGAGAGATGTGGAGATGGGACTGACCATCTCACCAGTCTCACTCATTCCAATGAGTGGAATCCTCCTCCTTTTCAATGAGAGTCAGCTGCCATTTCGCCCTCTCAACTAGGCCGAACAGTATAAGAAGAGAGGGAGAGATGTGATCTACAGCCTTCTCTTGGGTTTTTTTTTCGGTATTTTGTTATCTTTATTCATTTAGAGCCTCTTCCATGCTGGTGACGAGCACTTGTGGAGACGCGAGTTTCCACAACTGGAGGTTTCCGCGCGACCTCCATGTCGACTTATTCGGAATCAGGTCATTGACTATTTCTGTCTCTCTGTGTGCTTATTGTTTATTCCTTTAGAGAGGGGTCGTCGTTATGTGGGAGGGGACTGGAGATGGGAATATACTTTATTCTCCTGCGTCTGGGAAGTGCGTCTTTCCTGCGGTGAAAGTTCTGGATCCGGCTGGATTCGATGATGGCGCTGAAGTCACCGTGTTCATCGATTATGAGCACGTGTTTGATTCGGATGATTTGGACATCTTTCACACTTCCTTCCACATGAGCAGGCAGATGTATGATAGCATCCGAGAAGGAGTCATCGTTGAGTATGATAGTGTACTTAATAGCTATGTGAGTTTATTTACATTTGTTTTTTATTGTAAATTTTCATTGTATGGATGTAAATTTTCATTGTAGGGATTCTGGGTCGCGGCGAATCTCACTGTCGTCGGCGCTATCGAACGAGTCGTCGATATTGGAAACGATCGCAGCGACTGTCTATCTCCCAATTCTGGACACACACTGAAGGTTGGCGGCATGGTAATTCGCGCAGGGAGTAGCAGTGTCTTCGTATGGAATGACCAGATTGGTGAGAATTTCTTGTGTGTGGATATCCTTCTGTTCCTTTTAGGATTGTGTGCGACGCGTGAGTCTCCTGTGTTCGACTTCCTCGATGGCTTCTGCCCTGGTGATTTCGTCACAATGGAAGTCGTCTTTCTCACTTGCCGTTCTTTGATTGATGAAGTGAGTATTATATAAAGATGTAAAGATAAAGTGAGCGTTTACATAAATATTCCAATTACATTCTCCTTTTTATGCTTTATTATTTGTTTCTTTGCAGGGTTGCCCGTGGAAGATCGTTGGTGTGAGTCGACCTCCTATTGGTCCACGGCCTTCTGTCGACGCTCTTGATCCGTACGAGCATGCGAATGAAAACGTGAAAGCTGTTCTTCGCCAGATGATTCACGATAAACTCCCTGAGGTATTTTTTTAACATTTATTTGATAATTTGAATGTATATTTCAGACTTTGCGAAGCGCTGGTGGTAACCTTCGTCCACAGCACCATCGCGTGAATCGTCCTATTGACCCTCAGGTTAATAAGTATGCCGAGTGTCTCCTATCTATGTCGTACGCTGGTATCGATGTTGCTGATCGAGTCTCCACTTCGGATGGATGGAAGGTGTGTCTTTATATTTGATATTTCATTTCGTGTTTAAATTTGTTTTTCTTCAGTTCCTTCGCGTCGACAGCTTTACGAATTCTTCCGTGTTCACCCGTGTATGGGACAATAGAACGGAGTTGGCGTATGAGTCGCCTCACGATAATGTCGGTGATGGGTATTCGCGTATTGTGAACAAGCTGTACCGCGTAACTACAGTCGACCAAATTGGATCTGCGTATGTTACTATGTTACATATTTCTTTTGTATTTGCGTGTTTAGACGCCCCTATCGTCGAATTCTGTGTGCGACCAGACTCCTCGACGATGGTTTTCCCGTGCGTCACCACCCGATGTTCCTCTGCATGGAGGAGCTTGCTGCGATTGCTGGAGTCAACTATCGTCCCCGAGTTCCTCGTCCCGTCGACGACTATAATCGACCCTGATGTTCCTTCGTTTTTTTTGTATCGTGTGATACCGGTTGATGAGTTTTACCCGTTAATGAAATTTTTTTGATTTGTTTGTTTCGATCGTATTTATTTATTTTTGGTGTTTGTGACACCTAACATATCTGCCCCCCCCCCCCTTCCAAATTAAAATTTCTCGTATGATGTATGTATTTTCTAGATGCACGAGTCTGACAACAGCTCTGGAGTCGGTGAGCATCTCGCGCCCGATATCGGTATCTCGCCTATAGTTCAGGTGGTTCTTCATTCCTCTTGTTATTCATATTGATGTTTAGGACATGTTCTCGCTGCGCGAACGGGCCAAGTGGCAGCGTCTCCATCCTAATAAGTATGAACGTGAACGTGCTGGGAGTCACATCGTTAAGGATCAGGTATCAACGGGGGTGTGGGCTTTTTTAAATTACGGTCTAATTCAGATGGGAGTTATCGTTTCGTGGGGAGGCACTGAGGATGCGAGTGTTGTCTACTCTCCTGTTTCTGGAAAGTGTATCATCCCTCGATTCCGTGTTCCCGATTCGGGTAATGATGAGTCGCCTACCACTACTTCCACGGTTCCTGAAGACATGAATATGGAGTACAGCTTCCTTGGTGACACCAACCCATGGGTCACTGAAGTCTTTGGAATCATTGAACCTACTCCGTATACTAAGAAGGTGCGCCGAGCAGTCTTTGATGCGCTGGGCGAGGGTGTCCTCGTTGAGTATGATGCTTTCCGCAATCATCATGTGAGTTTGGTCTGGATTGGTCTGGATTGTTCAATTTATGTGCGTTTCAGGAGATGCTTGTTGTTGTGGCTATCCGTGTCGCCTCGGCCTCGCTTGCGATCACCAGAGTCGCCGATTGTGCTACTGGCGAGCACCACTTGTTCGATCCTCGATCCAGTATGAAGCTCCGCGTCCCCGCTGTGATTACTAGTCGCCGTACAGACTTCACTGTGATGTGGCATGATCTGATAGGTTGGGGTGTCTACTCTTTTTTTTTGTGTTTATGTATTTTTTTTTCAAGGAAGAATCTACATCCGTAAATGTGCTGAGCTCGATGCGATCGAAGAACATGAGGGATGTCTCGTCACCGGTGATTTCGTCACTGTCGAAGTCGTCTTCGTCGGCACTAGTCCTTTTGGTCCTGAGGTTGTGCTTGTTAACTGTAGTTTTATTAATTATTGGTTGTTGAAGAGCATCCCGTGGATGGCGGTTGGAGTCGAGAGTCTACATGTCGGCTTGATTCCGCCAGAAATCGCATTATTCTCTGCGAGGGTCTTCACTAGAAATATGAGATGGATGCTTACCGACATCATGGATCAAGAGTTCAGTAAGGTTCGTTTCACCGTTTCCCTTGAAGTCAATATACACTTCATTGTTTAGTCGCCGAAAGAGTCTATCAACGTGCATGATGATGATGACACTGCTTATATGAAGGCTCTTACCAAGTACTCTATTCGTGCTCGCGATTCGTGCGCTCGCAGTGTCTCCGTTTCAGACGATTGGGTGGTGAGTTTCACATGTTTTTCTATTTGTTTTTCTCAGATGTTCATGTTTACTTTGTAGCTCAGCACCGATTTGTCGACCAGCGAGTGTCTCAGATTCGTGCATGTCTACAACGGATGGATGGCTGTTGCTACATACTGTGATGCTGCTAGCCCCTATTTGTCGGATTATGTGTGGCCGGACGATGGTAGACGTCTGTGTAGAGTCACCGTTATCGAGGAGATTGGATCTGGGTGAGTC
>LS546714.1:268895-280662 GCA_900490775.1 Pristionchus maxplancki
AGTGTGCGCAAAATGGCACTTTGATGAAATTGGGGCATGGACCTTGGACTTTCTCCGCCCCGCCCCCTTTTGGACTTTCTCCGCCCCGCCCCTTTTGGGAGATAGAGATGGAAGGGCTGGGTCGGGGCCTGGGTGGGTCGAAAAGTCATGTCCCCGGATCCGAACCAAAACTTCACGGGGTGTTCCCATGGGTACGGGGGGCGCCCAGAGAGGGTTGGAATTTTGATTTTCTCTTTTTTAGAATGTGTCGACTTCTCCTAATCGCGCGCCACCTTCATATCCGCCGATTGAGGTCCTTCCCATCATCCAGTGTATCCCTCTTATGATGCAGCCTGCTGTAGTCGCCAGGGTACGTATTATGTGGTACATATGGTTATGAGTATCTCTCTCAGGGCCGCATCCCGTCAGTGTCACCAGAGCGCCGTTCTATCGATAACACCGTCATGGGCCCGAATCCTCTTCACCCCGAACCGTCGCGGCCTCCAATCGGTGCTGATGATGATCCGTTTGCTAATATCGGTATCATCAATCGGGAGATAGTGGTCGATCCCACGCGCAATGTATGAGATACCCGTAAATATTCGTGATTACTGTTTTATCTTTAGGTCAACGATCGATTCGCTCCGATTGATGGAGGAGCCTTCAATCTGTTATTCAGCTTTCGATTGTTGTCTGGGTCTTCCCTGCGAGGCGAAGATGCCCAGTACCAGATGCTTATCGCCTACATCAAGGACTACGTCGGTGGCAGATTCGAGGGTGTATTTGCTGCCGTTATGGACTTTCCTCGAGATGTCGAGTCGTTCAATCATCTGGTGAGTCTCTCTTATACATATGTATGTGATAGGTGTAAAATCCAGATTATCGAACTGATTCGCGATAAAACGATGAATGCCGACCCGAAGAATGGTGGAAACGTGAAACCGTTCGAACGTCCTATAGTCGCCTTTCATCCTGAATACACGTCGACTGAGATGTGGGACCGTGTCGCCAATTCGCGCGCCAATGTGTATCAGATCCATCGACTTGAGACACTCCATGTAATTTTTTTTTTAAATCAAATTCTACCTTGTATACTTATATATTGTAGGATGCAATCATACGCATGACTCCTAGAGTGATCATTGCCCGTTTATCCGACGAATCGGAGTGGCTTCACGTGAGTGTTAAAGTAACTGCGGATTTACGTTGTTTTACTTAGATAATGGATGCGATTCTGAGTGTCTTCGCCATACTGAATTCGATGTCTGGATTCGGCGTGATCGCTATTGTGCCATCGAGTCAACTCTATGAGTTTCAAGAGCGAGCTCGGGAGTATACGAAGAAGAATGGAAGACTAGCATTGGTCGTCATGGATAGGTTCGAGGAATTCGTCGCATCTGCCATTGCGAGAGTGAGTGTACAGTTTCATTTGCGTGATAATCATTCACATTATTTCAGTACGTTTCTGCAGTGGATGCTCGTGATTGTCAACTCGCACCCCGTCCTTCTCCAGGACGTCCTGCGCCACAGGCACAGATCTCTCCTGTCCGCCCTGCGCCACAGGCACAGATCTCTCCTGTCCGCCCTGCGCCCCAGGCACAAGCTTCTCCTATCCGCCGTGTGCCCAGTACGCATAATTCCCCGTCCCACAATGCGGCCCATGTTTCACCGATTCGCTCGCTGTTCCAGTCTTCTGATAATGATTCTGCTCGTCAGACTGTTCCTGCGCAGTCTCTCCAGTTTGGACTGGTACGATTATGGTAGATTTTCACTGTTTATATATATCTTTAAGATCGATAGCGCGGAGCTTCATAACTGGGATGTGCAGTGGACAGAGTCCGTGTCCATACACGCAGAGTCTACTACCAATGACGGTTTCCAGGAGTTAGATATCAGGGTCAGTATGGTAGATAGTGTGATGGGTTATGGGAAAATTATTTTTATAGACAGACGTCTCTGGGAACAGTGCGATGAGATGGCTCAATAGACCTATTACTCCGATAGTTTCTTCGCGTCCCCTCAGCTGGATGAGCAACGCCAGTTCTGTTGACGTGAGACACGACTATGTTACAGTGATAAATTTCCTAATTTCCAGAGTCAGAGTTTGGAGTCTATCGTCGAACCTGTCACCTCGTCTGCTCCGACCGTTCCTGTCACCTCTATCACCTCGTCTGCTCCGACCGTTCCTGTCACCTCTGTCACCTCGTCTGCTCTGACCGTCCCTGTCACCTCTATCACCTCGTCTGCTCCGACCGTTCCTGTCACCTCTATCACCTCGTCTGCTCCGACCGTTCCTGTCACCTCTGTCACCTCGTCTGCTCTGACCGTCCCTGTCACCTCTATCACTTCGTCTGCTCCGATCGTACCTGTCACCTCTGCCACCTCGTCTGCTCCGATCGTCCCGGTCGCTACAGTCGTCCACGACAACGGTCGCTTGCTCGTTAGTGTCGAGACACAGACCGACCTGCCCGATGTGTCAGCTCCTCTCGTGCAAACCGCCCCTGCGAGTCCGGTCCGACCTATCTCCCCTCGTCATAGTCAGAGGTTCATGACATGGACTAAATATGACTAGGGATTGTAGTGGCCTTCTTCTTTTTTTCTACTCACCTTTTGTATATATATCCCATGTTATCCTCCATTAATTGTATATAGAGAATCATATTCTCGTATCATAGTGTAGAGCCCTTATTCCATAGTATATTGCTGTAAGCAATTGGCTCCACTTCCGCTAATTTAAGTAGATTGTGTGTTTGATATTGATTGTATTTGTGAATAATATATCTCTCACACGCATATTTCTGAAATATTGACCGTCCAGTGGTTAATTGCCATTGCATATCTGTCATTTTCCATGTGATGAGATGGCTGTCTCATCTGTAATATAAATTTCTTCAGATATGGATGCTAGGCGTCTTCAGCGAATCGTTACCCCGCCGGACGTCCCTCCTCCCGGGCCACCCGGGCCTCCACCACCGCAACTCGTCCTATCTGTTCCCGCGCGAGAGCCGATGTATCTCGCTCGTACGCGCTGTACTGGCTTCTCCAAGGCACCTACTGCGGGCGAGCTTTCCGTCGACATCGACAAGTTCGTCGAGGCTGGCAAGATGCCAATCGAGTTCATCAACGCGCCTGCTATTCTGAACAGTGTCATCGATCAGATCGCCACCAATGATGTCACCCTTCTGTATGGTGCGCACAAGACCGGAAAGTCTACTAGGGTAAGTAATGATTTTCGGTAATTCGTTTTATCGTACGTATTCCTGTTCTAGATCGTCCACTTCGCCAAAGCTGCGGCTGAAGTGTCTGCAACCAAATTCGAGGGTCTACCACACAAGACGTGTGACAAGTTCATTGTTACTGGGAACGTGGCGAACAATATCGCCGGTCTCAGACGTCGCCTGGTTGATGTCAGTCTATTTCCATTCTACATTTTATATATACATACGATAGTCTTTAATAGTTCAATTGTTTAGATCCATCCTCAAGTCACCATCAACTGCTTCTTCGAGTTGTCGGGTGCTGGTCCGCAGAATCAGTTCGCTACTGGAGTTTTCCCAGATGCCGATAAGAACACCAGGATCACTAATAATATCGGAGCCTCTGTTCATGGGGTTATGTCAGACTTTGATACTACTGCGAAGGTACGATTTCGTTTTTTGCCTTCTTTTCACAGTAACTCTCGATATTAGATGCTCGAGTATGGGCTCTGGGGAACTCTCTTCATCGAACACGCAGAGGGATATGGAACCTGGGACAATATCGGACCTGTGAGTAAACACCTGCCCCTCACTCCTTCACATTTGAATTCAGCTCTTGTCTACTGCCGTTCGTGCGATGCACGAGTCCAGACTGGGACGTGTCGTCATTCTGTACAACGGGTTTCCCGGAGAGAGATCATTCTTCTCTAATGTGCTGCGCAGGTGAATTGTACCATAATCTCGGGATAAACTAGCCGTAACCATAGGATCTCGAGCGGTGCGTTCACGAAGCGGGTCCCTGAAGCGGAAAATGTAATCGGTAGAGCACCTATCGTGGTGGATAAAGTCCACTTCATAGAGTTCAATGGGCAGGGAAATGTTGATGCGTCTAGAGTCACCAACATGTAAGTTCTCATTTAATCATTCCGTGGCGTGCTTTATTCGTTCATTGCCTAATTTCAGCACTGTGACCACTGATCCATCTCCGAGGGAATACGGTAATCTGCACGTGCATGGATTTACAAAGACTGAGCTGGTGAAGGATATCCATCTGGAGAGGGGACTCGGCATCGTGCAACTCATGGACAATCGATCGTCAACTCCTATTGCCAAGAATACTCGCGGATTTGTGCAGGCGGAGCGAGTCGACTTCAATCACGACATACCTGACGTGAATTTCGTCAAGTGAGTGAAAGAACATGGCATGCACATTTATTAAAATTCAGGAAGATCAGCCTGGCCACCATGAAGAGAGTCATCGGAGATCTGCTGCGGCGTAAGCTGCCCACTGATAAATCGCCTGGAAGGGGTCACATGGGCGAAGTCATCGATATCGGCGACATTATGGTCATCTCCCCGCACATTGAAGGAGTCTCCGCTGTCGGGTGCGTCGTATTGAAAACAGAAAGAATGAATCGTAAATATATTTCAGTAAGTTCATCAAGGACCTGACCGACGACGATGCGAACCCGCCACATATTATGCAAACGAGAAAGCGTGAGGAACAGAGGGGCGTCTACAATAACAAGTACAACAAGAACTATGCCCGCAAGGATCCTAAGGACACCGCATTCGCTCCCCTTCGCCTCTCGTTCCCATGGAATTTCAACTGTACTCTGTACCTGGACGCGCGTGAACAGATCAATATCGAATTGTTCAATCATGTATATGATGGAAGAGTCGCCAAAGGCAGAATCGTAAGTCTTTATATTCTTGTGTCATTGGGGATTTATTGTTATCCAGACGACTCGATTCAGATCATCACTTCCGGAGAGATTGGAGAATTCCTCGAACTTCCACGTCTCAGTGCCATTATCTTCAATGTGTTCAGACAGAGTCGTTCACCATACAAGTCCAATGGTGTCCAACCCACTCTGAAACAGTTCGCTTGTGGATACTCAATTCTTCAGACAATGAGTAAGTTTATTATATTTTTTTTTGCTTTTTTTCATACGTATTTATTTTATCAGGTCGTCTTGCGCGTGCAAACCAGATCGGATCTTTCTACTATTGTGGCTCAGCTGAAGAGTGTAATAAGCAGATGCTTATCGATAGGAGAGACGAGATGCAGGACAACGCAACCACTATGGTTAGATTGAGTTATTCGTTTTACACTTCACCACTATCATCTTGTCCTTCTATAGAACTCTGTGCTTCGTGAGCACACTCGTCTGCACCTGCCCAGTGAGAAGGACCGTCCGCTGTATGCAGTCACCGAACCATCGAATAAGGCACTCATCCTAGAGGATGCTGAGAGAATGGGGTTCATCGAATACGTCAAACATTCTCGCAACCTCCTCAAGACGAGTGTGAAGAGTGGTGCGAATGGAAACAATGACGGGGAAAATGAAGATACGATTGGAGCGTCGTTCCCCACTCTCAAATACGACGTGTCCCTGCTTCTGTCTGTGCTTCCGAGTCTCCATCCATATATGGCAGCGTTCGTGATCATTGGTGTCAGATGTGGAGTCGCCATTCAAGCTGTAGCACTTGCTGCATTGGAGGCGTCAAAGGACAGAGTATGAGCAAATTTATCAAACTTGTACATCAGTTCACATTTATAGGTCTTCCAGCAGGCATGTGTGAAGATTCGAGTCAAGAGTCAAACGTCAAGATTTCTCTATCTCGATTCTTCAACGAAGTCACCACTAATCTGATCGATCACTGCTATCCACATGCATACGACTTCCAGCCATATGAGTCTGAGACTTTGGCACTGGCCGACATGCTCACTAGGTACGCATTATATGTACATTTGGGTATCAGATACATATTGCCTTTAGCTTCCTTCGCGCATTCAACTTCAATGTCGGCGGACACGATAATACGTTCAAGTGGTACGTGGGTGCGACTCATCGAATTCAGTCAACAAGCTTCTTCTGTGCCCCGTCGTGGTCCGGAGGTGAGTAAAAAAAATTATGTTGCAGACTCTAGTTTAATAATAAAATTAAGAAAGGGATCGCGGAACAGCATGGGATAACACCGTCCCCGAAGCTATCAAGGCTAGAGTCAACAAGAAGTTGTCCGTCAGCGAGCTGTATCGGACTACGTTCAAGGATGAAGGTTTGGAATGCCTCATTTAAAGAGTTTACTCATGGGGTCGCAGGACGCGAGGCGTTCGAGCAGATGTTCCGTCGAATCTGCAGAGCTCTGCATTGTGCGAAGATCCTGAAAAATGCAGAAATCGTCAACACTGCATACGAAGAGAATAACAGATATTATATATCTGAAAAGTCGCCTCTTCTGAACAAGAAAGGGAGATCATTGTTCTCTGGTTCGTGATGTAATATCATACAAAGTAATCGATTGCTTTGCCGGTCTACTGACTATGTGCTGCTCGCAATTTGGAGAGTTTATCGGCCCAAAGTTCATCGGTGGACAGACCCCCCTCGCTCCTCGCTTCAAGGTGGTCGACAGCACTGGAGAAGATGGAGAGTCCTCGTACGTGTTCGTGCACGGCTACGACACTAGAGAAGTTGTGAGGAATACGGAACTATATATCGTCGTGAATTATGGATTATTTCAGCATGAGAACCGTCGTTTCGTCGCCTACAATACAACTGACAGTCAGATAACCGACTACTACAAGGTCGACCCGGATAGATGGCATGCACGGGTGCATCCTGTGTCGCTCGGTCAGATGATCACGCTCGGCAACTTCCTTGGACGGTCAGTAGTATAGCAAACTAGTCTTACTTACGGTAATGTGCTCACAATCAGATGGAATGTAACACTGGGAAGTAACGGATCGTGGGATCTTATGGAGCTCGAATTGACTGGTTCGATGGATCCAATGAAGAAAGTCACCGTTGAGGTTGCTTTCTCCCATTGAGCAAATTTGCAATGCCTCTCTTCTTCTAGATCTACCCCCCGAATGCTCAGAAGATTTGTGCTACCCGCAAGTTCCTCCGCAACACTCTTCATCGTGCCCTCTCCGTGGGATCAATGTCTGACTTCGAGAAGCACATCATCGAAGTGTGGGATGCATACATGGACATCGGACAGATCATTGACTGAGACGAAGAGTCGCCTAATTTTATCAGAAGTCTCCACCCCTTACTTGTTTCACCTTTTGTCTGTAATATGTCCCCATTCTGTATTAAATGTGTCGCTCGCAGAAGAGTCTCCACCACCTGTCCAATTTTCCCGTTCGCCCAGAGTATACCCCCCCCCCCCAATCGATTAAGTCCATTCACCATTATTCACCATACAGAAGAATTGGCTGTGAGCCATCCACATGTGATATTTTTTAAGACTCATAAAGTCTATCATTTCCTGTGTATTTGGAAGAAGATAAGTAGTAATGCCCTCATTTATTGTCGTATTTATTTATTTTAACTGATAAAGCTAATGGGCGAAAGAGTGGAATTATTAATGAGAATCTGTAAAAAAATGAATAAAAAGGTTTTGAATCCTCAAAAAATAAAAATACCTGAAAATACCGTATTCGATTTGAATTCCCGCTCAAATTATATATTTGTCCCAATCACACCCAATATGGACTACCGTACCCACATCCATTCCAAATTTCAAATTTCTTTTTTTACAAATTTTATTATCAATTTCCCGCCTTAATCGTTATCATTTTTTGCTAATTAACATTTTTAAAAATTAATCCCTATAGATAGGCCCCCTTCGCGTGCACGTTCAGCCCGATCCATGTAGTATATCGCATAGTAAAGTCGTAAACGCGTATGTCGTCCTTTTTTAAGCGTCCTTTCGTTTATTTCTCGCCAAATAATGATTTTATTATCAGTCACCGAATGGAGGGCGACCAGGATCACCTCAGAAGGAGAAACGACAATGCTCCCGTCCCCTGTCAAGCCGTCGTCACCACTCCATCCAGTGCGGATCCATCACTCGAGATCCCATGCGGTATGATCGGCATGCGTCTTCAATCGTGGAGCAAGGAGGAGCCCAGATTCAACCAGGGCCGTGACCTCGTTATCCCTTTCTTCGAATCAAACATCGCATGTGAATTCGACAAGACGCAAATCGAAGAGCTCATGAATGTCGCATGCGCTTCGGACCTCGCCATCTTCTCGGCGGAGAGAGGACCTTCAGCCATCATAACGGTATTGATTATATTTCTCTCATTATATTTCTCTCATTATATTTCTTTCATTATATTTCTTTCATTAGCATGTTTGTATAATACGCAAATTCAGGGCTTGATGCTCGCAAAGCGAGTCGCCGATCGATTCGTGCAGAGGGACATCAGAGGACTCGACCGTTTGGTGATCGTCGTAGCAAGTACCAAGGAGGCCTACAGAGTACTGGACATGGTCCAGAAGGTAAGAATAACTGTTTATAATTATCTAGTTAAACATTTATATATGTATATTTTATGTATTTGCAGGTCTTTCCGACTCTGTTCATGTCCGTCTACTTCGAGGACCCCGTGTCGAACACTACTCCGTCACCGATCGATCCATCTGCCACTGGCCTGATCGTGCTCCCGGAAACGGCGAACAAGGTACTACTCTAATCAGTATAGGATTTTATGCATTTTCTTTTGTTTGCAGTTGATCACTGTGGGCAGCATCGGATCGTACATCATCGAAGATGCTGACGGAATCATGGAGTCGCCGCACATGCTCTCGGTATGTTATTATTTATTAACGATCTCATTAGATTTATATTTTTATTTAAAACTAACTGCTTGTCTCATTAGATTTATATTTTTATTTAAAATTAACTGCTTGTATCATTAGATTTATATTTTTATTTAAAATTAACTGCTTGTAGTTCCTCGAGTTCGTGAGGAAGGAAATGCGAATCCTGAACGTCGACGATCGACTCTACAGAGCCAATGGCCGCTCCGTTGGAAGAGTCTTCATCATGTCGAAGAACCGCACCAGACACTGGAACGACTTCGCCTCGAGGTGATACATTTTATATTCATGAATTTTATATTCCAATAGCCGCTAATATCGAATCGTACTATTCCAGTCTGCGCTCCGGAGGTATCAACGCCTGGCAGCACATCTCCAGAGTCCCCATCCAAGTCGCCGAGCCCTCGATTGAAGTCGCCGACCCTTCGGCCGAATTTGCTGAATATCGCAAGGAGAATCCAAGTCGAGAGTTCGTTCGCTCGATGGAGGACAAGCTGATGGCGAAAGGCCTCTTGACCCCTCCTGACCCCTCAATTTACGATACGTAATATACCGTGTATTGTAACAGTCAACATTCACCATTTATTGTAATAATCAAAAGTCAACTCTTTAAAAAATGTCACCAGCGCCCAATGTATTTCCCTTATTCCTGTTTATGTCACCGTTCGATAAAGAAGTGTTAATAATATACACATCGTGAGCTCTATCTGTTCGGTTGTCTTTCCCGGATAATATCGATATTTATATATATGTGCCAACTTTTGAATTAGAATGGGAGCATCACACTACACACACTATCTGAATTAATTGAAAAAAAACATAGTCTGACCCACGGCACGCCTCAATTGTACTACCATCTTATGCGCGCGCGTACTCTTCATTTGTTTATTTGGATTGGAACGCCCGTAAATTAGTGTATTCACTGTAAATTAGTGTATTTATTGTACGAATAACATTATTTACATTGACAGTCGCCGTAAGTTCAAGCACAAGTCACCACGCGATGTACGGCGTCTTCTACAACACCCCGTTTGGACTTTCTCACCGCATGAAGGTCCGTATTCGATATGATATCATTCTAAAGTGCATGAATTGTAATTGTTTTTATTCCAGACACTGTTCCACTTCGACAATGAAGGAGCATGGAAGCGTGCTCATCCAGAAACCCGTTGTCTCCCTCGCACAGTCACCAGCGGCAAGGAAGCGCAGATCACACGAGACCAGGTGATCTATTTATTTATTCTTTAGTACAATCCTGTACAATCATCTAGTCGATTTATGGTGTTCTTACTGATCACCTGATATATCTGGTATTTCCTTGTTACTTTGTACCTAAGTATTCCCTATTGTACACTATGATTGTCCAAGTTTTCAGAAAGGAGTCATCGTGATGTGGAACGGGACAGAGGATGCGAGTGTCGTCTACTCTCCAGAGTCAGGGAGATGTGTCATCCCTCAGTGCAAGCTGTACGTGTCGAACAGCACCCGCGGAATGACTTGTGCACTCGACTACGACTCCATTCTCTCTCCAGTTGAGAAAGTCGCCTTATTCGGATCGCGCTTGCCCCGTCCGCTCAAGACGTGTGACTTCCGTGCTCTACGTGAAGGAGTCATCGTTCGATACGACAAGGTGCTCACCACGGGATCAGGCACAACTAAAAGTGTGAGTATAGTACACATTTCTGAGTATTCCAACATTTAATCTAGGATCCTCATGCTCACGTCAATATATCTTATATAATTTCAGGGAATCTGGGTCGCCATCAACATAACCATACTGAGCATCAACCGTGTCCAGAGGATTCTCGACTTCAACGTGAAGCAACACACCATGAAGATGGACCCACGCTCCCACCTCGTAGTATGCGTCGACGCCATGGTCACGCGAGTGCTCGAGAGCATCATTCTCGTATGGAATGACGCAATTGGTCAGTCATATTCGGTTGCATTTCNGTTCATGTTTACTTTGTAGCTCAGCACCGATTTGTCGACCAGCGAGTGTCTCAGATTCGTGCATGTCTACAACGGATGGATGGCTGTTGCTACATACTGTGATGCTGCTAGCCCCTATTTGTCGGATTATGTGTGGCCGGACGATGGTAGACGTCTGTGTAGAGTCACCGTTATCGAGGAGATTGGATCTGGGTGAGTCAATATCTCTTATCTTCTGGTGTTCTTGCTCATTGCATAGTTTGTATAGGGTTTCGTATCTCCGTGTTGTCAACTTCACTCCGATCGCTGTGGACGGTGGTCTTCCTGACTCTCATCCGTTGCTGATTCGTTGGTGGGATCTTGCACAGATCGCAGATCACCGTGAACCCCAGTAGTGTATACATCCTCCCCTTGTGATTAATCTAATTAATCTTCTCTTGTAGTAGTACCGTCTGTATTAGTTAATGTAGTGTGTTGTATATGACCAGATTTTTTTTTCGTATTGTATAAACTTTCCACTGGTCTTTACCTTATTTTATTGTATGAGGTGTTATATGATCGCCTTATTTACCTCTGATTGTCCATTTAGTTACATTTAGTTTCAGTTTTATACTTGTTTCAGTCGAAGGTGATGTTTGACGATAGGAGCAGCCTGTATCGACTGAGGGCGGGTCCCCCGCCGCCTCCGAGGGCCGCGGATGCGACGTTGGCGGCGTCAGTCGGTGGCGTCTCTGGTGGTGGAGAGACAGTGAGTGTGGTATGTTAGCTTCGGTTGCGCCCTTTTTGGTTGAAAATCTGAAAAGGTGTGCGCAAAATGGCACTTTGATGAAATTGTAATGAAACCTTGGACTTTCTCCGCCCCGCCCCCTTTTGGGAGATAGAGATGGAAGGGCTGGGTCGGGGCCTGGGTGGGTCGAAAAGTCATGTTCCCGGATCCGAACCAAAACTTCATGGGGTGTTCCCATGGGTACGGGGAGCGCCCAAAGAGGGTTGGAATTTTGATTTTCGGTTCCCATCGATTGGTAGGTCACCGGGAAGATTGGA
>LS546714.1:306124-323606 GCA_900490775.1 Pristionchus maxplancki
ATTCGAACTGCAAATCACTTTCGCAATTTGAGATATCTCTGAAACATATCGCGAATACGGCAACGCGGGAAAATTCAAAAATTAATCCCCTTGTTCAGAATGAGGATAGCGATATGTTTCAGCAACCTGTCAAGTTTCGAGTTTGCAGTTCGATATGTAAAGTGATACCCCCCTTTTCTGTAGGGTTAGAATGCTGTGATGTGTGTTCTTGAGCAATTCAGGCAAGAGATGGCTTGGGAAGAAATTGGGAAGAAAAAGGAAGAAAATCTTAATTCTGTACGTTATCACGCCTCTCTGACCGGTGAGGGAGCCCGCGAAATGAAGAGACGATTTATTGCCAAGCCATCCCTAAATTACGCTCCTCTTGTCTTTGTGCGCTAGTTGTTTCATAAATGTAACGCTTCTCGAATTTACGTGTCATTCTTGCGCAGGGGCCCTACTCTGTATTGTTCTAGTAAATGTTCTATTGGAAAGAACTGAGCAAAACATAAACAAATATATCACAGGACCTCGACACTTTTTGGCCCAACAGCGCAACTATCTTTGCTAAAGCCGACCTTCGCAAAGCATTCAATGGAACTATCCCGATCGAATCCTATAACAAAACAGCAGCAATCATTCGCACAGCATTTGTGGATCGAGGACCGGAGAAGTGAGTAAATCAGTACTTCTTCGGTTTCTGCCCCCCTTCCCTACCCCCATTTCTCTCTCTTTCATTCCCAATCATTCGTCCTAGACGCCAGTTTTCTTCCCGGTAGAGGAATTTATGGGGCCAGAAACCGAAGAAGTTCCAGTAAATCGTCATGTTTCGTCCAAAAATTGCCACTTTCCAGCCTGAATTACCAAGTGCTCGTCACTAGACCAAAGTTTAAGAACGAATATTCGACGCATTATCTCTGGTATCCCAACCATACTATGATTCTGGATTTCCACGGCATCGACGCACACATTATTCGTGTCAAAGAAACGAGAAAGAATGCAACTCTGGAGCAGAGTTGTGT
Organism: Pristionchus maxplancki; assembly: GCA_900490775.1. Classification (NCBI taxonomy): domain Eukaryota; kingdom Metazoa; phylum Nematoda; class Chromadorea; order Rhabditida; family Neodiplogasteridae; genus Pristionchus; species Pristionchus maxplancki. The sequence continues at coordinate 307,126 of LS546714.1, forward strand.
CGAAGCACTCAAGTGAGAAGCATTCGTGTGATTATTATCTTTTTATCTGACGAACAACTATGTTTTTGTGTTGAAATATCGTAAATTCAGAGCAGTAACTCGCGATTTGCCCTATGGGTCACCCGAGGAAAAGATGAGAATGATCCAAGCGTCCATCGCGCCTAAAAATCAATCAGAATCAGAATCTGCATTGTATCGAGGAACCCGGTCTATCCTGTTCTCAACCTATTCACTGTTCGCAAATAAGGTAGTATTGTTATTTTGTTTTTGTTATTTATTATTGTTATTTTAAAGGCCCAGTTGCACATCGGCGAGGCTATACCCAATGGATCGAAGGCCGAATTGTATCATCACTTCTTCATTACTGATCACTCGTACAAGATGTACTTGTTCAACTAGTATTTCATGTACATTGATTCTATAATATTTATTGTAATAAGAAGGATTATGAAATACGTTTGAGAGTCATGCCATATCAGACATGGGAAAGAAAGACGTACTTGCGTTCATAGATAGGGGTTTTTAATGCGTAATATTTGACTTGCCTTGCCGATTTTACGACGGAAGTCATATCATATCATATTTATCCTGACATCAGGCAATGGGCCTGCAGGAGGTGACATCATTGGGGAGGGGATTGAGTTCTTCGTTCTCAAAGTGTCGGAGGGTCAAGGGTTGGGATCTTCTTAGATGTGTCATCTCAAATGTCCGTCGCTCTTAGTCGATTGATTACGTTTGAGTGTTGAAGAAGTCCATCCAGCCGCCGAAGTCCTGACTTGCGTGGTTTAGAATAAACTCACGAAGCAGTCTTCTTGAACGGGGCCTTTCTTGACGGTGGATCACTTGAGTCGATGGGAATCCGTCTTTGGTCTTGGTCCTTGATGTACCGAATGGGCGATACTCTTCGGGTTGCCCAAGCTGACGGACGAGGATTCTCCAAACTGGGGATGGAAGAGAGCGGGGTGAGAGTCGACCGACCGTCGCGAGCGCACGAATGGAGAATGGACGAATGGAGACGACGGAAGTGATTTCTCGAATATTCCGACAGTGAGTAACTCTAACAGTTTGGAGACTGGATAGGGACATGCAGTTCGGTCTTTGATTTCATCTTCTGCGAAATTTGTCTTTCATCCATTCCACTCACACCTTCCAGCCTTCCATGCAACCTAATTTCATTAATCTAGGAACCTAGACATGGGAAAAGTAATTATCGCAAACGATGGCAATTATTGACCATGAGAGAGTGAGAGGGAGAAGGAGGGGGCTATGACATTCGAGCAACGACATTTGAGCAACGGGATTGCGCAAATGAAAATATCTCGAGACTGCGTTGCTTCTCAAATATGTGATATAGTTCATTCGAACGCAAATCTCAAAAGGAATCTAATGGGCTAGTACAAAAGTCGAAAAAATGAGTTTAAAGGGATTTGTGAAGAAATTTCAAAATGCAGTTAGCGACCTGTAACCGGTTCGGTTGCGTAGCTAACATTTGACACACCCAGAGGAATTTTTTTAGAGTTGTTATCTCAAGTTTGAAGGGAGTTATGACTCGTTGAGCAATTGTCGTTGCTCGAATGTCATAGCCCCAGAAGGAGTGTTAAGGAGAGAGAATGAACTGATTTTGCTCAAGAAAGGTGAGCTCGGTTTTCACTGTTGCAAGCGATATCACGTGAATGCCTTGTGAGTCATTCATCTTCTTCCCATTCATCCATCTGTTCATCCAGCTTTCCATTCCACTCGGCTTCATTTTCACCATCCAGCCTTCCCCTCACCCTAATTTCATTATTCAGCAAAGAGGCGCCCATGCCTTAATTGGCACATTTCTTCGGCCTCTTGGTGAAAGCTGAATCGTTTCAATTGTATTTGTTCTGTTTTTAGTTAACGTTGTATTTGTCCCCAGAAGGACCGAAACAGTCCTTTTGATGTGTCGACTATCAGAGTAACGAGAGTGCACGAGAAAATAGAGATCACAATCAGATAAGATCACTTGGTGAGAGGATCCGCAGATAATCTCTCGATCACTTTCTCCTCTATCGCGCAAACGTTCGCGTATGATACTCCTTCGCGCTCGCTAAAACTCACACTTATTTTATTCAGTGCATGATTCGGATTCTCTTCCTACTCGTTACGACTTTATTCTCGTCCAGCATTGGCGAATCGAGTGGTTCGCCAAAGGATGGTTAGTGCCGACGTTCTGGCGATTTCTTCTGATAACCCCATTCCAGCGCACCTGTCAGTGATCGACTACCTGATGCAGTTATCTAGCTTTCCCATTGCTCGCGAGAATGTCCTGGAAAGTCTCGAAAAACTGCCCGGCAACGCTAAGGTCCTGCTTTCTCGGGGACGCCCGGTCGCGGCTCTACTTTCGAATGCGATCGACGAAAATTGGAAGGTTGGCGCAACTTTTTATGTGCTTATTTATTTATTTTTTTCAAATGTAACTTTAGCCCACGAGCACAGAGAAACTGGCCCTTTCTGCTCTAAGAAAGGAGACGGAGCGGCAATTCAAATGTTAGTTCTCTCTCTCGTTGTTCATTCTGGCGATTCGCATTTCGAAAAGTGGGTTGAAGCTCTTCTTGCATTTTCCTACCAACATTTTGTTCAGTGCTCGAGGCAACACACGTGCGACTCGGCAGAGAAACTAGATGGCTCAACGACGGCGAGGAAAATTTTATCAACGCGAGTTGTTTTGCATAATATATTTAAGACAACAACAACAACAACAACAACAACAACAATAACAACAATAACAACAACAACAACAACAACAACAACAACAACAACAACAACAACATTTGCAGGAAGTTCAGATCCGACTGGATCATCTGCAGAGTGCATACGAAAATGTGCTATTTTCCACTTCTTTTGAATCTTATTTTTCCACGATTGATGGAAGGTGGAAATCTCTCAAAGAAAAGTGTGAGGAGCATCTTTACATGGCAAGGCCCACATCGCAGTATGCTGTGATAAATGTGAGATGTTATTGTTTTTGTTATTGTGTTTTTTTTGTATTTTGCCGAACAAACAATATTATTTTTTAGAGGATTGTGCGATTCTTCAAGATGAACTGTCCGTTTCCTTCTACCGAAACACAACAGCGATACATTGATATTATGAACGAAATCCACGCACTCGAAGCTACTTTTTCTGAAAATGGTTTGAATATATTTCCATTATTTTTTATAATACATTTGTTTCAGAGATTGACTTCTATCAGTGGAGGAATGCAGTGTTTGGTGAGCTTCCCAGTTTCATGTTGATTTTATCGATTAAGCGATAATTTCCTTTGTATTCCAGTTCAGAAAAAGCGAATTGAGCTTCTGTCAGATAGCGATGTTCACTCAGTCATCAAGGGTATTCGAAGTGGTTAGTAACGTAGTCTTAAATATGAGACATCACCTCTTTCTCAATCTTCCCTCAAGTTGACCATTCGAAAATTCCGTTGACCAATTAATTTCGTTTCAGCCCGAGGAAAATCGATGTCCGATGCTGCAGAGATCCTTGATAGTTGGTCGTTTTCAAATTTATTAGAAACTTTGCAAATGAAAAAATATTATTTATTGCAGAAATCGAAATCGAAAACCTTTCACGGGTCGAACGCAATGGATACCAACTAAATTAGTGAGTTTGCTTTCTTTTGCCTTTTTCCTTAGAAATCAAGCGGACAAAGAATTCTGTTAGACGAAATATACAAAACTACAGCTGTCGCCCAGCACTGATATTTGATGCGAACGACCACAAGAGGAAGGCGCTATTCAACGTTTTCGAGCAAGCGATAAACGAGATCAAAAGAGTGGTTAGTTTTGTTGGGACTTTCCTAGTTCCGTGCCAAGCCCCGCCCCCTTGGCTCCTGAAAACATCTTAGCTGAATGCTCCGTGTGGCTATAAACCACTTATCACAGTGGTCCACCCCTTCGTCAAGGGGAGGAGCCAAGGGGCGGGGCTTGGCACGGAACTAGGAACAACTTTTCTACAACTTTTGCGAAAACAGACAAGAACAATAATAAAAAAAATTCCAGCTAATGTTCACTAATATCTGTTCAATTCTCTTAAACGAAGATTATCAAGTTGGTCAGGACAAATTCGAAAATATGACGATTCAATTGATCACTCAGTTTGCTGAGTATACCAAGGAGTGGGCTGTACGTACACTGGTATGTCTGATAGAATGCTGAATAGTCCTCGAAAATCGAAATAGTCCTCGAATTTTTTTAAATTGGAAATTTCATCTGGGAAACGCACATTTTGCAATTGTCTCCAATGAAACTCATTCCGAAATCGGGTTTCTGATAAATTCACAAAACATGGACTTTTTTTACAAATCGAGGTACTGCCCAACAAACTTCTTAAGGAAACCGACTGGCCCAGCGGCGGCACTGCTTTTGCGAAGGCCTCGCTTAGTCGGGCATTCAAAAGGCTCCAAAACGAAGGGAGCGCACCGAAGCCGCACCCGACTTTTATGATCCTCAAAGAATCCTACAATAGAAGTGCCGAGATCATAAGGGGAGCATTTGCAGAGAGAGGGCCGGAGGGGTGAGAAAACAACAACAACAAAACCAAAAACCAAGGAATGCGTTTGCAGCCTGGCCTACCAAGTGCTCGTCAGTAGGCCGATGACAAGCAATGACGAATACTCCCTGAGAAATGTTCTCTTCTCGAATTATACGATGATTCCGAGCTTAAATGGTGTTGACGCGCACGTTTTTCGATACAATGTGACGAAGAAATCCGAAAATACGTTCAAAAAGGAGTATTATATCGACGCTTTCAAGTAATTCATTTGATTGAAGTTAAAAATAGTGCATCCATGGCGAAATACTGGTCCCATGTAAAACCTAAGCCACAAATGATAAGATGCTAATCAAACTCAGGAATGCTACTCGCGATTTGCGTTACGGAACAGCATCAGAGAAGATGGATTACATCCTTGGATCAATCGAATCGGCCGAACAAGAACCTCATTCGGGTCCGAGTATTCTGTTCACAACTTATTCACTGTTCGCAAATAAGGTATTATTGTTTTTTTGTTATTGTCTTTCTTATTATTGTTGTTTTAAGGCCAAGTTACACATCGGAGAGGCGATTTTCAATGTATCGAAGGCCGAATTATATCAGCACTTTTGGACTACCGATCACTCGTACAAGATGTACCTTCTGCGATAGATATTGTTCTCATGCTTTTCATTTTGAATATCCTCTATACACTATTCCCGTAATCACACACAATCGTCGAATAAAAAGAAAATACATAAAAGAATTGAACAAGCTACGATCCTACTCATACAGTGCGTGCTAATCGCCTCATGCATGTGCAGACGCCGCGGTCCGCCGCAGACCGCGGATTCCGCGGATTCATTTAGCTCAAATCTGAGTAACGTACATGCTTCGAAATTGTGATTTTCGTGTTCTTTAGATGATTTCCGACCTATATGGCTAGTTTCTGAAATTTTAAAAATTTGTTTGCCAGAGTGGGAAATAATTTCCTACAAATTCTGACCCGCCGAACTCAAGTTGACCCAGTTGAACTTGACCACTAATCGACTTTCTGAGAAGGTATCGTCATCTACAGCATGTCTACACAACTCACGGATGTCAAATTCACGAAAATATGTGCAAGTTCAACTGGGTCAACTTGAGTTCGGCAGGTCAGAATTTTTAGAAAATTATTTCCCACTCGGGCAAACTTTTTTTTAAAAATTTCAGAAGCTATCCATATAGGTCGTAAATCATCTGAAGAACGCGAAAATCACAATATCGAAGCATGTACATTACTCAGTTTCGAGCTAAACGAATCCGCGGAATCCGCGGTCTGCGGCGGACCGCGGCGTCTGCACATGCATGAGGCGATTAGCACGCACTGTACGCCAGAACATGACAGATCGATATGAAATGGAAAAAGAGGAATCCGAATGAAAGATCGGGAATATTCCAAGTCACAATGGAGCTTGGGCTTCCACGGACGCATTTACGCACGAAAAGATAAGAATATTCATTGACTCAGAAGGATGATAAAAATAACAATCCAACATTCGAGTTTTGCATGGCTCACAACATTCCTTGTTGGATGAATTCCTTAGTACTAAATGAGTCAGGGAAATGTATCTGATTGAGTCATCAGCTCAACAGTTCAGTCGACCCGAAAATGAGTCATGCCACTCGTTCACTAAGCTTTCCGAATCCTTATCGCTGCGGATTATGTATCATCGCTGATAGTAGCGATTATATAGCTTTCATGCGAGCTTGCATGTCAGTTCAGCGGGACAACAGGCAATGATCGGTCGGGTTCTGTGCTCTCTCTTGATATTGGGCTGCATGGCAGGTAAGTATTTTTATTATTTTATATTTTATTTTTATTTATTTACAGAGTTATAATTTGTTTTAGAAGCCCGCGTCGACTTTGACAGCAGTCAAATCTACGATGAGTATGACTTCAAGGGACAGTCAACGGTTAGTTTTATAGTTGTTGTTGTTGTGGTTTTGTTGTTGTTGTTTTTTTCAATCAACTTTGTTTTGAAGATCTACATCAACGACCTGTGCGGTGATTCCTGCCACATCTACGCCTCCATCACGCCAGAATCGAAGAAATTCGCGACGAATTTGCTATTTCAACTGCCCAAAGGATTCGTCAGGTATTTCTCAGTCGGGTGTGAATTAGTGTTAACAATTCGTCACTCGACTCTCCTCATTTCGCGTGCTCTCTCGTTTCCTCTGACCGACGAGATCATTGTCACAAATGCGAATCTAGCAGCAGCCCTTACCAGTGGACCCCATGTAGCTTAGAACCCTGAAAAGTTGCTCGGTACTCCTTCCTTTTTCATTATTTAATTGGAGAAAAATTAATGCACCGACCGGGAGTCGAACCCGGTGACATTTTCTCATTATTCACGTTTAGCGTTGCTGATGTCGCAGCACGCGTCGATTCCTCAACCAAGCAGAAGCTGTTCCTGGAAGTGAATGTACGTTGTTTTTGTTTTTGCTATTACTGTTATTGTTATTGTTGTTGTTGTTGTTTAGAAACGTCAAAATAACATTGAAATCGTTTCAGAACACTGCCACTCTTTCCATCATGAACGCGAATTCACAGAACGACGCCGGACCCGTGGTGCTGTATGTGGTCAAGAACTACCCGAGTCAGTTTTTAATAATTATTATTATTATTAAATGTTGGTTCGATCATTATGAAACTATGAACTCTTTCGTACACACCTTTCAATTGGCGCTCCTCAAGGTCAAAAAAGTGCGGTTTGTCAAGCAATCAAATAATTTGCGAAAATGGTCACAGCATACCGTGAACTCGATCTTGAAGACTAGAGTAATTTTTCTTCCAGTCTACGCCGGCGCCGAGATCTACGAGGCCGACGGCTTCTCTCGTCCCTCCTCCGTCCTTCCCCAATCATTGACCCTGATGAGGACGGAGGAAGGACGAGGGAATCTGTCCTCGTTGTAAACATCGGCGCCGGTAGACTGGAAATGCCTAATAGTACATAGTTATAACACTTAAAACTGTGAAACTGTATCTGAAGTGTGCTTAGGCGGAATGTATTGGAATTGAGACGAGGGCATGACCAGAAATCGAGATAATCACTTCCAGTCTACGCGGGCGCCGAGATCTACGAGGCCGACGGCTTCTCTCGTCCCTCCTCCGTCCTTCCCCAATCACTGACACTGATGAGTGCGAAGCCGTTCACGTTGAAGCAGATTCCGTTGACGGGGCCGTTGGCGGAGAATGTGAGTTACAACATTTCCAAAAGATCCGATTGTCGCCCACAATCATTTTGCACATTGCATGGCTCATGGCTAACTGAAAAAAACACCACTAATTTTGCATTCATAACAGAATGATACGGAACTGGCGGCCAAAAGTTGTGAAGTCCCGAAAATTGTATTTTCGAAATAAATGGTTTTTAGGCCCAAGAAGTGTACGCCACCATGTCCGGCTTCGACTCGACCGACAAGGGAGTGTGCCCGCACATCTTCCACTTGGTGTGAGTCATCAAACTCATTTTTCCTATCATCAAGAAATGTTCCCAAGCATACACGGCCTTACACAGCAGAAATAGGCAAAAGAGTTCGATGAAGGAGGAAGCACTTACAATTAGTATACGGAATGACCTCTACCTTTCTAGTGACGGTCCCTTCCCCGGTTTTACCATCGAAGTCGACGGGCCAATCTTTTCACTGATGTGGAATCCGGCCTTCCAGGCGCCGCCAGGGGATCTGTCCGCGACTGTGGGAATTAGTAAGCTTCTAATTTACTTTGATCCCAGAAAAAATAGTGAAATATGGAAAATGCCCATTCTCGTGTAACGAGAGCATTATTCCAGCTAACAAAAGGCAACTGGAGCGATGCGGATTCGTTGGTTCGCCCGGATACCATGGTTGCCCGGGGAAAGAGGTTAGTATTCTTAGTCACCAATTCTCGCTCCTGAATTGAAACCCATTTATAATGCCAATATTTGTGATTTCCATGAAACTCATTCCATCTTCGTTTCAGTCCTACCGCTCGAGTCTCTACGATGTGAGCTCGCCGTTCCACGCTGAAGTATTCAACGCTCAGTACGTTTCCTTTCATTCATACACACCACACAGCGTGTCGGAGATGGGAAACTCCTTTGTTCTCCGTGTCCGACCCCTTTTCATGGTCATTCGAACACAACGGTTAAAAAATACCTGTTAAGCATATCCCATAACTTACTGATAAGAAGCAATCATGCAAATCAAAAATATCAGAATTGTTTAACTATACTATATTATGCCTCTCTTCATTTGTTAGCATGATTAATTATTTTTGAACGCTTCCATGACGATTTTTATTTTTACATATTCGGAGTTAAATAACACACCTACCGTGCATAGGAACCCCTACACCATTATCATGAAAGGTTATCCAAATGAAACGAGCTACATAGTTACCGGAGCAGATATTTAAGAAAAGGCTTTGTTTTCGAAAAACATGCAGAAATTACCATATTTTCATGCTTAACTTGAATGTACGACATTTATTTTAGTATCTGCTCCGGTAACTATGTAGCTCGGTTAATTTGGATAACCTTTCATGACAATGGTGTAGGGGTTCCTATGCACGGTAGGTGTGTTATTTAGTTTCCCGTATGAGGAACACCAAGATGCGGCACGGCGAACAACTCCGAATGAATTGGTTTGAACTCCGAATGAATCACTGAGACCCTTTATCAAAACGGCTCATTTTGAGCGAAAAGCTTTTTTATTCTTACTCATGACCGCTCCGATCACTCGAGAAGAGCGAAAATGAAAGGGAGGGGAAATGAGACACGCATTTGGCCTCGGACGCGATAATTGGATTATCTACCCTCTCTGACACGCTGTGCACCATGTATATTCATTGAACACCTCCTATTTTCAAAATAGATCTGAAATTCACGATGCCGGCTCCATGATCCTTAGATGACGTCAACGATGACTAGTCTGATGACCGAATAGCCAATTTGCAGACCCGAATCCATCTACCTCGACGTCATGACGAATTCTGATCAGAATCACGCCGTTTCACTGACGGACGAGAACGGAGCCTACTACATGTGAGTTTTTTCGCTGTTGTTTTTGTTTTGTTTTGATGTTTGAAAACAATAACAGAAACAATATACAAAAATCTTTCAGGATCACCAACACGAACGGCAACCCGATCACGGCCAACTTTGTCAATACTAAGGTATTTTTTCTGGAAAACAACTACATTAATAATAACATTAACAATAACAATCTCCTTTCAGAACCTCTCTATCAATTGGACGCCCGATGGCAGCTATAACACGCACTTTCTCGCGCGGTGGAACTCGACCTTCCGCAAGGGGGATTGAACATTGTATAGTAGTTTTGATAAATAATTTACTTCGCTCAATAATTTCTCCGCATTCCAATTTATAATATACTACGGTCTAATTGAATCTTCAAAGAATTACATGGACCGATAGAACAAGGCCTTCCGCAAGGGGGATTGAACATTGTTGATTCGATAAATGTATTTACCTTCATTTCACGCGTAATCTAACCCTGACAATGGAATGCTACCCGGCATAAGGAATACAAATTAAAAGGTGTCTATTTGGTCCCTTGTTGCTCAAACACTCCATTGACTACGGCTGAAGTTTTGCTAATAAATCCTTGAGTATCTTCGTATAGCTCTCCCTCAGCAATTCCAGCCCATCAGCAGTCAAGTGAGAATGGTCGTTGAAGTAGGAGTGCAGGTTGCGACGATTGTACCTGAACCTTGTTGTTGTTATTGTTATTGTTATTGTTTTTGTTTTGGCTCACCACCAGCACACTCCCGTCTCTTCCTGACACAGTGGTGTGCTCGTGTCGTGCCGGATGAGATTGGGAAAGCGCAGGAGATCAAGACGAGTGAAGTAGGCGGCGTAGTGGGATTTGAAGGACTGCAAAGGTGTTATTGTTATTGTTTTGTTCTTATTGTTTTTTTAAGGATAAACAAAAACAAACATCCAGCGGAGCCATGAGATCATCCAGCGACTGATTTCTACTCAATCTCTTCTGCATGCTGACGCCCATTCCTGCCGTCAGAGTGAGAGGAGGCCGAGGGTAGAGCTCATCGTAGATGACGAATTTCGAGGCCGATCTATAGATTAACAACTTGAGTTGGAAGTAATTCAAGGTCAATCCCTAGTGATTAGTAGGGGAAACAAACATACACCAGAGGCTGCAAGAGTGCTGCGAATTCTGTCACAGTCTTGTCAGTGGTAGCGTTCAGGATGGGAGAATTTAGACGAGTGACATTGATGTGCATTCTGAAAGATCTATTTTCAAGCCAGGAAAGATATTCCCAAGGTTTTACTCAAAAACACCGTAGTAATTGGATCTTTTCTTATTATTTTCTCATTCTTCAGGCGTCTAAAAGGATTGAAATTGGACCCAATTACTATTAAAGTAAATTTCCGGCTTCCCTAGTTTTTATAGTAGCAGATAAACTCGGGTCTTTCCTGTAAGAATGACTGTGTTTTACTCATTATTGAGTGGCTAAGGCAGGGTGGATGGAGGATAATCACTCCTCCGGGGAAGTCCACGAGTATGAAGAACTCACTCATCATAGATAGCGAAGGTGAGGTCGGGCTTCATCGCTTGGACGACTTGAGGGAGGGATTTCAAGAAGCCAGGGCAGGTATAATAGACGTGCTCGAGCGGATAGCAAGCTGAAAAAACGTAGTTCACATTCTCAATCGTCGTTGCTCCTGCACTTTCGAGGAATGGTCTGACTCTCTCATTTCGCAATGTTCTCTCGTCGGTTAGAGAAACGAGAGAGCATGGGATAGTGAGAGAATCAGACCATTACTCCCACTTTCCCACGACTATTGGATGAAATTGAGGTGAGTTTCACAGATTCTCTAATTATAATAAATTTCAGCTGCGTTAGATTTCGTTCATGGATGTAGTGGTATTAGTCAATGCTTTTGGTTATTCGCAAAAATAAAAAATGAATGCTCACCAGGCATCGAAACCAAGCGCATAATCGACACTTGCGTCAAGTTCTCCTTCTCTATTATAGATTTCAGAATCTTCATTGCTATTTGAGCTATCGAATTTCCGGTGACAAGAATGGTGACGTTTCCAGTGGCGTTCTGTCGTTTCTGAAAAAAAAACAAAAAAAAACAAATATTACTAACAACAACAATATACTCACCCAGACGCACTCGAAGTTTGCTCGAGAATCGCGAAAGCCCGGTCGCATTCGCCTACCTTCGGGGTCGTCGACGCACTCCTAAGAAATGTTGCTATGTTGTTATATTAAGAATCAAAACAAAAACAACAACAACAACGACAACAACAACAACAAACGATAGCAAAAACAAGGCGAACCTTGAACGGCATGTGCTGCGTGTACTCATTTTTCGCTGCCCGCTCATTGAAAGCGATTGCTTCAGAGATGTTGACGGAGGTTGATGATAGGACTGAAATTGTTTGATTAGAAATAGAGTGCGAAATTCGGGCAATCGTCTCAACATTTTGCAGCACTCTCTAGCACGGTCGATCAGTGAGCGAAAGCGCGGAATAAAGAGGCGATTACGCGTATTTCGCACTCTAATTCTATCTAGAGAAACAACCTTGAGCCTCCAGCGCCTTGTTCATCTCCAAGGGCCCATTCAACATCACGAAAACAACCATCATTCCGTAGAGCGACGAAACAAACAATATGGCCGTGTTTTCTTTCGACCTGGTATTGAAAAGGTTCAATAAAAACAACAACAAAAAGCAAGCGAACCTGATAAAGTACTGCTCCGCAGTTGTATGTACAAGGATGGAAACGATGAATGTGGTAGCTAGACAGTAAATGATTCCTGAAAACCATACGTAGTTCACAATACATGTTTTCCATCCTACTTGTAAGTTTTTTTCAGTATCACGATCAGCAATTTCGTATCTAAAATCATACCATTCAATGAAACCGTCGCACTGTCATTGACGCTTTTCCAAATGATAATTATCGGCCAATGCGTCAAGTAGACGACGTAGGATAGGTCTCCGAGGTAGACAAGAGGTCTGGAATTGTGTTATTGTTGTTGTTGTTGTTGTTGTTGTTGTTGTTGTTGTTGTTTTTCTTGTTTGAATCATGATTCTGTTTACCTATTAGTCAGCAGCACCCCTTGCCGGTTCTTCTCGCATCCTAAGACAAGTAGTGAACTTGTTAGACAGACTGCAATAAGGCGAAGCAACGGGGCGGGAAGCTAAAAACAAAGAGGTCAGTCATTATCTCACTTTTTATGATTACAATCATCCACGGTGAAAGCACGAGAGCGCAGAGGGCGAGTGATATCAAATCTGTAGCGAGGTGTCCGATTGCTTCTAAAACAAAAATAATAATGACATTATTTTATCTAACAAACTTCCGAAAATTTTTGCTTGCTTCCTTTCCTCATAGCCGTGAGCTTGGTTAGCATTCTAGCTTTTGAAAGAACAATTAACCTTTTTCATTTCGAAATACCTCATCAATTCCCAGTTTTTCATATTTGTTAGTTGTCCTCATTGTCAGACAATTTGATGTAGTGGATAACTGTAAAAATTTATCTATTCAGCTTGTTGTCATTAAAATACTTACTTCGTGCACCAAGCCACCAGCGAGAAACTGCCACACCCTAGCGGGTAGAAAATTGAAAGCAGATGTCGGTGAAGAGAATAATTGGAACATCAGCGAGGCTGCAACTTCATTTATCGGACTAGATATAAATGGGCACTAACCTGCCAGTAAAATTATCAAAAACGGGTATTTGCATTGTTTCGACAGCTTCCTATGACTAAGTACGATGAAAGGAACAATGATATAATATTGAATCTCCACACCGAGAGACCACGTGTGAGTGAGCACGTTGGAGTCGAATAACTGGAATAATTATTATAATTATTTTCGAAATCTTCTACATCGCCGGGACGAGATTACTAACGTCTAGAGCTCGAGAGACGAGTCGCCATCTCTTCATTTCACACAGCCCGGTCGAGTGGTGAAAGACTGTGTGAAATGAAGAGACTCGTATTTCGAGCTCTACGAACCTCAGTGAAATAGTCCTTCTTCTCTAACACAACTTGGATGTTCGTAGCAAACAAAGCTGCCCAGACGACGTCTTTGCAAAATCTGAAATGAATTTTGAAATTGAAAATCAAGCTTAAAACCAACTTCAAAACGTCCCTCTTGAGCAAGAAGCAAGGGACGATTATCGTTAATGAGAAGAGAAGAATCGCGTATAGTGGAACGATACGTTTGAAGCGACGGGTGTAGAAATCGCGGAATACTGCAAGAATTTTAGCTGCCATGAAAGAGAAAAAGTGATGATACCTGTAAGATTCAAGTTATTCTCTTTGGATAATATCACGGACATAAGATAGCCTGAGAGCACGAAAAATCTGAAAACCTGTGGCTTGTTTCGTTGTTTCCTTGGAGCTTTCTCTCGCTTGAGTCGACTAGGAATCAGTAAGAATATTGTGCGAGATCTAGACGCCCCGTGAACCATTTCGAAATTGAATTGAAAAATGCTTACATGTCAACGCCAATAAATCCAGCCGGAAATCGCTTGTCATCCAGATGGAATGCGAGTACGGCAGCAATGGCTAGGCCTAGAAATGCGTAATATTTAAATAATTGAAACCCATATTGGTCGGATTAGTTTCGCATTTGATTACACACTGAGAAATACAGGAAAACGTAAGACAACAAACCTCGAACGCCTTGGATGTCCGGTCGCTTCATCATTGATGGTTCAAAAGAGGAATATTCCGAGCCTAAAAGGCAAATACTGACTGATACTATTGCACCACAGGGGACGTCACATCAAGAGACGCGCTTATCAAAGGCAACGTCCGTCCCACGCGATTGCTTGGGTTGAACGATGTGTCTTTATTTCACACACTCTCACCGGTGAGAGAGGGTGTGAATTGAAGAGACGTCTTTTAAACTCCACAGAAGATCCTTTTTTTAGAATTGGATGCACCAAAAGTGAGGATGTAAAAGGGAAGGAAAACTCGGAAGATGAGGAGGAAGAAGAGAGGAGAGGAGTACCCAGCCTAGGCAGCTGTTGCCAAGAAGGATTCGCTTCATGGGTGGTATTTCGGTCTCCCGAGATGGCTTCTGATTCTCTCCCCACTCTATTGTAGGCTTCGCTAGAAACGGCTCTCCTCCTTATTGGTGCTCTCTCGTCTCTCTTGCAGGTGAGGGAAAGAAACCATTGTCATTGTTCGACCACTTTCTTCAAATACATTTTAGTCTTCCTCCTAGCCTTTTCCTTTCAGTAGAATGCATGACCAATAAACAGTTAGAGCTCGTAATATGAGTCACCGTCTCTTCATTCTCCGAACTCTCTCGTCAGTAGACTGGGCGAGTGAGTGTGCAAAATGAAGAGACGGTGACTCTTATTTCTAGCTGTAATCAACATAAACTGATCGGTGTCGAGTATTGGTTCCATTCACGCGATCCTCTCAAGCAGAATAATAATATGTTAATCGCCTCTCCATTTCACGCACTCTCTTATCGGTCAGAGTGTGGAGAGAGTGTGATATACCGAGAGAGTGTGATGAACTCTCCTATCAAGGCCACATGAACAATTCATGAGGGTAAAGGTGAGAGGGGAAGATACGCGTCTCTCGTTCCATCTCTCCCTGTTGCGCACGCATTCCCAAACATTCTTTTATGCCAATTGTTCGTTGTGCGTGTCAATATTAATCGGGACTAGAAGACTTTTGACGCATTGTCTAACCTTAATCGATACTTAGCCGTCATTTATTGTCCCGATCTGTTGAGCTAAGCATCCATTCAGATGGTGCTCATCGAGTGGGCCACTGTCGACAAGCAGCGGCGATTGTTGAAGATACTGCAGAAGGTACGTTGTAGAGCTCGAAATACGAATCACCGTCTCTTCATCTCATACATTCTCTCACTGTCGACCGTGCGAGAGAGTGTGTGAAATGAAGAGACGTTGTTTTGTCGTTTCACTGCTCAAAAGACTAAATAATGCAGGACGACTACGTGCACAACCACGTCGTCGACACGGCCATTCGGTACTCGATCGAGAATCGGTTTGTTATTATTTTATATTTAAAAAATATTTATTATGGTAAGGCCAATGGTTCGATCCCTGCGTTAAACCTTGGATAAGTTTAGTAGAATGTCTGAAACGTATCCGATTCGCTCGGAATTCATCATTTTGAGTGGACTGGAAATAGAAAAGTGCAGAATCAAATTAGGGATAGCTTGGCAAGAAATAACTCTCTTCATTCTGCACGCTCCCTCGCAACTCTGGCCGACGAGAGAGCATACGAAATGAAGAGACGATTTCATACGAAGAATTCCAGCTATCCCTTCTCGCGCATTCGCTGCTTCTCCACTGAACACGAAGGAGAAGCATCGCCGACTTACGTTTTTGTGTACGAGGAGGCGAACGCGTTGTGGGTTTGTTATTGTTATTGTTTTTGTTTTTTCCGAAACGAGCTCTACAATAATCGGTACTTTGACTAACTCAAAAGTTATGATGATGTTGTGAAACACATTGCGAATGTGGAAGGCATTCAAAACAACAACAACAACAAAACAAAATAATAATGATAACAATAACAAATGGCAGCGTGCACGGTCGTCCGCCTCCTCGCGGACACGATGAGGCTCTCCTTCAGACAGCACTGAAAGAAGTGGTGGAAAAGTGCATGGGAAAGGCAGGAGGAATGCAGATCAAAGCGGACAGTTTTACTAGGGAAATGGTATACTTTTTGCTGTAATTGGGGTTGATTAAATACGAATTTCCATATCTGTTTGGTTAGTTGGGTGGGTAATCTAGAACAGTAGAAGACGTTGAGAAGTTCATGGGAAAGGCAGGAGGAATGCAGATCAAAGCGGACAGTTTTACTAGGGAAATGGTATACTTTTTGCTGTAATTGGGGTTGATTAAATACGAATTTCCATATCTGTTTGGTGAGTTGGGTGGGTAATCTAGAACAGTAGAAGACGTTGAGAAGTT
>LS546714.1:378704-399005 GCA_900490775.1 Pristionchus maxplancki
CAATGTCTGAATGGTCATGCCAATGTCTGAATGGTTATGCCAATGTCTGAATGGTCATGCCAATGTCTGAATGGTTATGCCAATGTCTGAATGAGCATGCCAATGCCTTAATGGTCATGAATTCTAGACGCGTTTCTCACTCGACACTGCTATTTTCAGACATTGAAAGGAACGAAATGGAAAAATAGAAAAATGAAGGATATTTCTCATACATTGATTGATTGTTCCTGCGGCCTTTGGTTTCAACCATTTTGTGACAAATTATGTATTCTTTTATTTCGGGGACGTTCAGAACTGACAACTCAGAAAAAAACAAAAGTAGATATACACGGTCGACTCAATGGGGCACACAGGCCATCCTCAGTGGAGATCCGAACATTTGTTCCAACTGAAAAAATTTATTTTTTTGTATTACTTTCCGTCGAAACAAAATCATCACCTCCAAGTGAGTCATTGAAGGAGTATTAGGCAAGCCTTGCGCAGTCCACCTGTTGATTCTGATATCGCAAATCATGGATGCAAACAATCCTAACGGAGCCTTGCTCTGCAAAACATGCAAGATATGAAAATAACATTGATAATTCAAACAAATAACAAAAAAAGAACTCACTCCTACTACCGCAAGTATCATACCGGCATCGCATGTTACTGACATCGTAGTACGCGTGGCAGGTGAGCATCTGTAAATATTCTCATTTTTTTATTTTCTCATTTTTTTATATGAATGGTTGTAAGTGAATTCGAAAGGTCAGAATATTAAACGAATAGAGTTGATGCGAGAGTTCGCTAACGCGTTATCGAAAAATCGGCTGGAAATTTCACCTTTTCGTAAACCAGAATGCTACTTCACAACTCTCGAGTTCCCAAGGAGCTAGCACGTCGCAACCTGCAAGTTGGCATCATCGAGAGCATATTCCGACTCAATACTGCCACGTTTGGAAACATCAAACTCGCTTCAGGTGATCTATACCAATTCTGGACTAAGAATCCGATTGTACTCACCCACGGGCAGCCCTCTATCAGTGGGTCTCATTCGAAGACAAGCGAGTGCGATGGGCGACAGGATGAGGAGAATTAGCAGCATTCTGGACTAGATGGCGCCTTTAAAAATTCCGCGCATGTGCTGTTGAGGAGGTATCCGCAAATATTAATAATAACGCTGATTTAATGAAAAGGATGCGGTTATTTAATGGTACCCCGTTAATAAAATGGCCTCCAATTACGATAGTCCTTTCCTACCCCCCTCAACAACACAAGCGCAGAAAATTCCAACATTGACGCGATTCAAAGACAATAGAGGTCTAGAAATAGGCAAATAGAGATCCAAAAGGTCGAGGCTAAATAGTGCGAACAGTTCCAGCTAGCTGATCATCTTATTGTCTATCTGCTGGATTGAAAATGCAAAGAGACGTTCTTGGGTAAGATAGCGTGAGAAAGCGAGAGAGTTGGGACGAAAGAAGAAGGATTTGAATTTTTTGCGGAATGGCCTAGCTCGGAGCGCGCAACTTTTTTCGCCTGCTCTTTTTCACACGTTTTCACTTTGCTGGATGGTTTGATCGCATTCTCTCTTTCACCGCATTCTTAGGATAGAACAAATATCATCCTTGATTTAGAAAGCACTACCGAACACCTTATAAGGAATGTAGGAAAATGAACCCCTTTTGCTGCAGAAATTTTTTTTTAGCCTTCGATTTCGCTGAAAGTCATTTGACTAGGTAAAATGGGAGTGGAGAGGACGCCTATCCACTTTGTTTCTTGAAATTTGCATGTTGAAGTGGTTTTTTGACCTACATTTTCAAACAGCTGTATCTCGCTTTGTTTTTGACCTACCGAGTTCTAGTTTGTCTAGATCGACTCGTAATCTTCTTATCTACAAATGACTCAACTGGGGTCACACGCCAAAACGTCATCTTCGATGTGTTTTCATAGAAAAACACTTTTTTCGAGCACATTATGCAAATTTTCTCGAAACTTTCCTCTTGGGGTCATGCATTTTATTTTTGATATCGATTCCTCTACCCCGGCTTTAGATGACCTACTCGTTCATTTGTCATCAAAGTGGCCAGCATGAGCTGCGCTCATCAAGCGCACCCGGGACTTAGTGCAATTTTCACTCAAAAACACATTTTCAAAAATATGTCGCTTGAAAAGAATGCAAATAACAACTTTAAAAAAAGCAAAACGTAGCTTTTTCGGAGCTCTACAAAATCGTCCTAGCAAGTCAATGGCTCAATGTTGACCGTAATCGAGATATTTTGAAAAGACCGTTCTAATGTTAGACTTTTTTGTGTTTTACTCATCACAAAAGTGAGAAAACTGATCTCGGCTGAATAAAATCGTCTGTATGCTGCACTCAAATTCTAATAAAATACGAATTCAGCGTTAAAATCAAAATGCATAAAGTAGGCGAAACTGTCGAGTGGTGGAGTGGAGGATTCGAAGAAGATCAGGAATGGAGAGCAGCCTCACTTCTGGTTCTTCCCTGCCAAACATACCGCCCCTGAGCCCGGAAATGTCGATGATGAAGCAGTGACTGGAGAAGTTCCCGTATTCGATCCCTCATCTGCTAGTCCTCTCTTCGTGTGCAACCAGTGCAAGGCTCGATTCATCAGACACGATCGACTGCTTCGACACATCGAGAACGGACGGCACAAGATTCGCCCGGAGAAGGTTTCCATGTTCGACTTCGCCCTTGGCCTGTACAAGCGAATGCTCGAGGAAGTGCAGCAAGGAGTAGGAATCACTCCTCTCGCAGAGTCGTACAAGGAATTCCAGCAAGCACCTGCTCATCCGAAACCAATGGGATGGGCACTGCGAATTACGAAGAAGGGAGCGAGATACAACCCGAATGCTAGGAAGTTGGTCGTTGATCTCTTCGAGGATTACTACGCGCACTCGAAGAAACTGCGTGGAGAGGAGGCTGAGAGAAGAATGAAGGAGAGGGCTGATATCCTTCCCTCTGAGAGAATGTCCCTCGAACAGATCAAGAACTGCATCAGAACTCTCGTTGCTACGAAGAAAAAGAAAATGGAGAACGGTGGAACCAAGAGTAGAAGAAGAAGAGCACTTCTGGATGACATGCTCAAGGATTTCGAAGAGGAAGATCTGTCCATTGAGGAGGAAGTGGAAGTGGCAGAGGATGAGAGGGATATTACTGCGGATGCTATCTTCGACATGATCCATAGTGATTTCTCAGAGTTCTTCGAGGGGGAATTGCCTGTTCTCGATTTAAATACTCATTCAAAATATCTCGATTACGGTCAACATTGAGCCATTGACTTGCTAGGACGATTTTGTAGAGCTCCGAAAAAGCTACGTTTTGCTTTTTTTAAAGTTGTTATTTGCATTCTTTTCAAGCGACATATTTTTGAAAATGTGTTTTTGAGTGAAAATTGCACTAAGTCCCGGGTGCGCTTGATGAGCGCAGCTCATGCTGGCCACTTTGATGACAAATGAACGAGTAGGTCATCTAAAGCCGGGGTAGAGGAATCGATATCAAAAATAAAATTCATGACCCCAAGAGGAAAGTTTCGAGAAAATTTGCATAATGTGCTCGAAAAAAGTGTTTTTCTATGAAAACACATCGAAGATGACGTTTTGGCGTGTGACCCCAGTTGAGTCATTTGTAGATAAGAAGATTACGAGTCGATCTAGACAAACTAGAACTCGGTAGGTCAAAAACGAAGCGAGATACAGCTGTTTGAAAATGTAGGTCAAAAAACCACTTCAACATGCAAATTTCAAGAAACAAAGTGGATAGGCGTCCTCTCCACTCCCATTTTACCTAGTCAAATGACTTTCAGCGAAATCGAAGGCTAAAAAAAAATTTCTGCAGCAAGCCTTCCTACATTCTTACAGGAGACCCGTGTTATCTTACAATACTATTATCTGATGAAGCAGTTCGATGGCGCGATGATCTGGCAAAATCGATCGGAGCCGGCTGGTGGCATGCAATGTTTATAGACCCATCCTCATCTGGCGATGAACGCCTGAAATGATAGAGATTATTTATTATATTAATAAGCAGTGTAATCTTCCAGAGCACGATCACTGAATGTTCCATGATGGCTCAGTTTGGACAGCAATAGACTGCAGATATGCAGGTCATCGGTTCGATCCAGGCTCGCTGCATTCGCTTTCGCCATCTCCATTTGCAAAAAATTGATTAATCTCAAACTAGATTTTCAATTAGACCCATTGTTTTAAGACGCTTCATCTCATTTTTCTTCTTAGCCTCGTGAGAATACACGAGATCTCACATTTGGCGGCTATCAATTTATTGCCTATCGATCCCCGCCACAGGGTTGGTAGTGTCATACAACTGGATGCTAACTGAGCCCATCCAGTCTCCTCTTGTATCTTCTTCACCGTAAAAATAGAAAGAATAGACGCTTCTTCATTCATTCATTTATTCGGCTCATTTGCTAACTCTTTCTTATTCATCGCTCCCTTTTTTATCATTGACCTAATTCGTTCAGATCTCTACACGATCTCAACTTTTTCTACAAGGAAATGAATTATTTAAATTAATTTTCAAAATATCTTCACAATTGATCCTATCGAAGCAGGTTGGTACTAGAGTTGTCTAAACGGAACGCGGAATAACCCTCATTTCATTCCCCACTCTCACTCATTCCGCAATTCGGTCGTACCGGCTCACTCTCATTGCGGAATTCCGCATTGAATGCGGAATTCTGCAAAACTCATTCTTCATCTCTCGACATGACGAGATCGGTTTGCCTCCCTCACTCTTTCTAGGCGCGAATAGAGTTGTGTTTCAGTTTCACCACATATAGTTTTTCAATCCCCAGGGTGTATTTTCTGTTCTGTTGTAGAAGATGGGTCCATAGGAAATAGGAAGGTCCCTGAAAAAATAGAAAGGACCCTAAAATAAATAGAGAGGTCCCAAAAATGAGAATCGAAAATAGAAAGGTCCCAAAAACGGGTACCGAAAATAGAAAGGTCCCTAATCCTGGTACCAAAATAGAAAGGTCCCAAAAAAGTGTTGGAAAATAAAAAAAAAAAAAAAAAAAGGTCCCAACAACAAAAATAGAAAGGTTCCAACAACAATAAAAAAATAGAAAAAACTTCAGTGGATGTTGTTTCTTATGACGATTTACGTAGTGATATCGACATCGAGCACCAATAGGCAAGCAACTTTTGAAAATCTTAATAATACTAAATGGTAATATTCATTCGATTATATTACAGTGTCAACGATACGGACCCGTCTATGAAGATCACGACGGAACCCCGTTTCAAGACTGTGTAAGAGAGTGCCGGCATCTCCCAGAACTCTTCGATGCAAGACTGTGTGTAAGAGAGTGCCGGAATCTCCCAGAACTCTTCGATGCAAGACTGTGTGTAGGAGAGTGCCCATGCACAAACACTCCAAAACGATCGGCACTCGAACATAAATTGTGAATAGTGAACATAATCTGATAATAAAGATGTTGCCAAAAAGTTTTTTTTACTGTTTATACCACACGAATGACGTCGGTCAAAAAATTATGATATTCTTGCAATTAATTTCATGTGTCATTCCCATGCCAAATATACCTTATGGCGTCGTTCGATGAAGTGTGTTTTTTGAAGTCTTTCTATTTGTGAATGCAGCGTATGGAAGCTTCTATTTCTTGTTTTATGATTTTTGGACCTTTCTATTTTCAAGGCTCACTTTTGGGACCTGTCTATTTGTGAATCCAGGGTTTGGGACCTTTCTATTTTCTTTTTTAAACATTTTTGGACCTTTTTACACATTTTTGGAACCAGGATTTAGGACCTTTCTATTTTGGAACCAGGGTTTTGGAACCTCTCTGTTTTAAACGCCTGGTTTTGGGACCTTTCTATCTCATCGAACCTTTCTATTTGGAAGGACCTCCCTATTTTTCAAGTAAAATTGGGACCTTTCTATTTATTTTTGGGACCTTTCTATTTTTTGATTATTTTTTGGGACCTCTTTTATTTCAGGGACCTCTTTTATTTCAGGGACCTTTCTTTCATTTCAGGGACCTTTCTATTTCCTATGGACCCGTCTTCTACAACAGAGCCATATTTTCAATGCGGAATTCCGCAATCAACGAGGGTTGTCGATGCCGAATTGCGGAATAAATTCCGCATAGACAACCCTCGTTGGTACTCGTCTTGTACCTTTTTTGTCATAATATTATCTCATTTCAACCTCAGATCAGACATTCATGAAATTCGATGGTAGAGATTCGACCTGGATATAATGATGATTCATAGCACTATTGTTTTTCAATGAATAATTTTTTAGCATCCTGGTAACGTCGAAGAAGAAGCTGCTGAACTGATCCGAGCCCATGAAGATGACCTGAAGAAAAATTCAAATGTAATGCCAGCGCTGTTCATTCCGGCGCACTAGTTGGTCCATCCTATAGCGGTCCACAGGATTCATACAAGCTGATCACGTGCGATTTGAATAGTCTATCGATACATCCTTACGAAAATTATAATAATTGGACGGTTTTTTTTGATAAATGGTTTGCTTATCAGAGTGTACATCTAAATATGACAAGGCCATGCCACTGGGTTCAGAATTTATATGAGTTCCCAACTTGGAATGGATTATTTGATAACTCATCTCATTATTCTGCAAGATATCCATACTGAGAAGATGATTGTTTGATCTAGAGATGAAGAGAAGAAAAGATTTGAGAGAGAAACATAAATGGAGTCGTTTCTCAATTTCTAGTTAAAATATTCAGTAAACGCCTCTCTCAGAAAACTGTTAGTATTCATTAAATCATCATCTTTCTTTTTTCTCTTTCCTATATCATTTTTTTCAGTTTTTGTCGTTTTCCTCGCTCTAATTCATCCATTTTCCGGACTCAACACGATCTCGACCTCGTCAACACAACGAAAACTACTTCTCGAAAGGATTCGAAGTATCCTCGCCATGTTCGTCTTCCTAATAACATATTTTATTATCATTCCTGTCCTATCGTTCAGTGATTCACGCCCAAATTTTCTTATACAGTCCGTAAAGTTCTTTTATCATGAAATCGAGAGATTAACTCAACTTCGCGGATCAAATCTCCTTGATCAGAATGTGAGTAGTCATTCTCTACGAAATGTTACGAGGAATCCTGTTTCGGTTTCGATAATCTGGATGGCAAACCCCCATGATTTAGAACATCCCAATGTTATTCTCCTAATCTCTTTGCCTCCAGCGCAAATGATCGTATGGGCGAACATAATTACGTTGAAAGACCCATCAACCTCAAGATATGGACAGTTTGAGAGCATGTGAAGAAGTGTAACCACGATTCTATTGTAGAATAAAGATAATTAATAATCGTTATCGTTTTTCATCATAACAAGCACAGATACATTGCTGTTAGATTTATCATTAGTGATACTAAAGACAAATACGAAACATTCCCGGTCCCAAGAGGCGATTATGGCCAGACGCGCTTCGCAGTGAGAAATCCGTTGTTGCAGCAGATGAATTTCTCTGATTTTACAAAAAAAATATTTCCAATGACTGAAATTAATCTCACTATTGTCATCGGCGATCTTCGTTTGACCCGTTCTGCACTCCTGGTTATCCTTCCAATGAAGGACTTGAGTCTCGCATTCCTTGAAAAGGGGGTATACATTAAATAATGTTCACAGCACTAGTCTGCTGAGAAGCTGTATTAGAACCAAGAAGATGTGTGCTAATTTCATTCTTGTATGGTTACTAGGGTTGACGCAACGCAATCGATCGACGCAAGTTGCGAATCGACTCGAGCAATTTGCATCGATTGCGCCATGAGAGGGCGAAATCGACTCTCTTTGCGCAATGAGACTCGATCAATTTACATTGCGTATCCATTGCGTATCGATCTCATTGTCCGATTCGGCGTGCGGACAAAGCGATGTTAGGGAAATGATCCCGAATTGCGTCGATTCAGATATGTTTCAGCCTTGTTCTCGAGTTTTTGAACCGATTGCGCAATGAGACTCGATCAATTTGCATTGCGCATCCATTGCGTATCGAAATCCGTCCCATTGCGCAATGAGAGTCATTTCATTTGCATTGCGAATCGTGTGCGTTTGTGCGAACGGTCAACCCTAATGGTTACCTTCGCAATTTCGCCATGGACGACTTCGTTTTTGCAGATGAGAAATTTTTTGTCGAACCATGTTAATGGATTCAACTTATTTTCGCAACGCCTGAAAGTAATGTTAAAGACTGATGTATAGGTTGAACAACTTACTCTCCGAAGTGACCCGCGAACATCGACTGACCAAATTCCTCGTACTTCACAATAGCGGTGTATCCCTCGGCAACTTTGTCTTTGAAATCATCGGAAACGATGCCTATGCTTTCCTTAGTGCTCTGGCACGCAGTCCATTTGCAATCGGGTTCTTGCGCATTGCACGGAATTAGGACAGCAAGGAGCATGAAGAGAGCGACTGAAAGGCGGATTCATGAGGAAATCACCTACACAATTCTTTATCCATAGCTAAACACTTTGAAGTTCAAAGCAACCAACCTCTGCGCATCCTTGGAACTGTAGACGATAGAGCTGATGGAACTGATGGAATCCCGGCCATTTATGTAGTGCCATTTTCGAGCAGACAGTTTGATTTTACTCGTTTTCCGTATTGTTCAACGGTAGTTTTCCGAATGGTGATGACATTTGGAATGGATTTGAGCTTCCGACTTTCGGAGTGCGACGTTTCAAAGCCAACTCGTCTACATTTTCCGCAAGAAGGATTAAATTGACAAAATTGACAGTGCGATCGAGAAAGACTTCCGTTTTCATCATTCCAGTGAGCCCATGGCGACATGATTGACAAGACTGCAATCAAGTAAAATTAAAGGGAATAAGAAAGCAATTTTTAGTATCGAGAAGAATTTTCTTGCCGTTCCCTCACATCGTTCATGTTGTGTAGCAGTTGCACTCGCCCTGTCGAATTAGGTGAATTAGAGCCGAATTAAACTCCTTCTTTTCGAGCTGTCTGAGCATGTTATCTCAACCTCATTTGCTCTCCCGATATAACAGGTCCTGCAAGTATAGGAATAGTTTCTCAAAAAATAGTCTCTTCATTTCCCCTACTCTCTCGTCGGTCTGAGCGGCGAGATAGCGTGCAGAACGAAGAGAGTCATCCCTAGTTCTCAGCCGGCACTACAAAGTCCACACACACTCTTTATGTCTTTTTCTCGAACCTTATCGAGAACGGAGAGAGGAAGCGAGGCGTTTTTTTGGCCGCCCAAGATCGATTCGAGAGAGTGTCTTCCCTCCCCCTTCTCTCTTCATTCTATCACGCCACCCCCTTCTAGAACTCTTCATTTCCCTCTCGAAGTAGCATACATTTGTCAACATGTAGATGCTTCGAAAGCAAGGCTTTTAGTTATTCTGAGGTCGTTTTTGAAGAGTGTCTTCTTCCCCGCTCTCCTCATTCTATCACGCCACCCCCTTCTAGAACTTCCTTATCGGGTTTTGCTTGCTTTATGGGACTTAATTTACCTTCGGCAGCTCATTTTTATCCCCCGAGCTCGCAAAATATCCTCGAAAACTCCATTAATTGCAGTAATGAGTGACTACGGAGCAAGAGGATCGCCCGTGCCGGATCTTGGAGGGATAGGTAGGTCATCTATGGTGCTCTGGTACATCTCTGGTGCTACTCCCTCCTTTCCGTTCATTCCACGTAGTCTCCCACTCGATGGAGGGTTGAATAGGGACAGAAACCGAAGTTGTTCCTCCCTTGAATGATGAAACATATTTCTGCCGGGTTCCTCCGAGATTATGCTTCCTTCTTGCAGATGCTCACGACTGGCCGGATAACAGAGCAATCAAGCAGGTAAATGAAAATTCATTGATTCTCCTCGGTTTCCATACTCTCTTGATCTGTCTGACTTGCGAGAGAGCATGCGTAAAGGGGAGGCAGACGTAGACCACTGCTCCCATCATTCAACGTATTCATCATAGTCTAGACATAACCCTGTCCCCTTCATCCTATCAGACAGGATGGACGTCATATTTGTTATCTTCAAAATCTCACTCTTCTTTTCTACTTTCTAGCTCGAAAATAAGGGAGAAAACTGCTTAGAAAGTGGCGCTTGCTCTGTAATTCAAGCCCTCGTCTCTGCCCCGCGAAAGGCGCAATTTGGGACGCTTCTCCCCTTCCCAGACTAGAAAATGAGATCAAAGCCCGTCTCTTTTTCTCGCACTACTTTTCATTATTAAAAGAGAACGGTCGGAGTGGAAAACGCAGTGAAGTTCGCACGCTCGGGGTTGCAGATAGCCTGCTAGGAATTGCGTGTGGGAATGAAGAGCGTTGTGTGAGAGCTGAGGCCTCGTTCCATACATTATTTTGCTTGCGAGGTTACGTAGTCTTTCTAATACCCGGTGAGATGAGAGAGCACGCAAAATGAGGAGAGTCAGTTCTTGTGGAGCCATCCCTACTTTGTAGGCTGGCGGCGAAGAAGCCTACAAGGCCAAGTGCGACGCGGATCGCGCAGCCGAGCAAGCCGCTTATGTGGCTGCAGCACCGGCCAGAGCCGCAGCAAAGGCTGCTGCAAAGGCAGCTGCAGCTGCTGCAGAGGCTGCTGAGAACGCAGCTCATGAGAGATGGCTGCAGACTGACGAGGGCAAGCGACAGACGGACATCGAGCGAAGGTAATAAACCGTTCCACTTGTTTTTTCCGTTCCGCTCGATTGTAGATCCATTTATTGATTATTTACAGGCGCGGCAAGCTGAGGAGCATGCTGCACTATGAGACGTGCAGGGTACGGTAGGGTACGGTAGTGAAAGCGAGGGTGCGTCCGGTAGGTCACGGGGCGGGTCCTGGGGATACGGTATGACAGAGGTGGGTCATGTAGAGCGGAACGGGTAGGTCAAGATGGAGGAAGACAACTAGGGCAGCTTCAATTTTCTCCCTACTTGGTCGGTTTTCGTTCTCTTTCTCTTTGTTTCTTTTTCTCGCGCGAAATTCTCGTCTGACTCGAGTCTTTCTTCCATCGGAGCAACTCACATCACTCGGAAACACTACAAATAGCCAAATTCACTTGAGGTCACCGTACTCAACCATAGAATCCTAAAATTAGAATTCATAGTCAATTGAAGTGTGTCCCACTCTCGCTTCTCTGACCGGCGAGAGAGTACGCGAGATGAAGAGACGCTTCTAAAAAGCATCTTTGCAGGGCCTCTACCCGCGTGCGTGCGCCATTGCGGATTGCAATCAGCTCTCACAGATCATGTTCTTGCACTCGCGAACATGTGTGCTGGGAGACGCTTGTGGTGAGTATTGTTCGAATATTATCACCATTTTACCCCGCCCCAAACCCCTTGTTCTTCTAATTGGAATTTGGAAACGATCCCATTGAGGGATTGCCTATCAGAGCAAAAAGAGTTGCAGAGAGAGTCAAGTTGCTACCAGAATCAATACACAATTTTTTATTCGGAATCTAAAAATATTATTAAATAAATAATAATTAATAATTAAATTTCCTTCTTTCAGTCCCGGACTGCATCGACTCTCGCCGCATCTATGCGCACTTCCTGCAGTGCTTGCAGAATGGGTATGATGTTTCAAATATGTCAGGAGCTACATAGAGTTCAAGGTTCTAGTCTCTGTATTCTGGGGAGGACTGGTCGGCCTCCCTCCGTTCCTTACATACTTTTGTTGCTCAGATAGACGAATGAACTAAAACGAGGGCACAATTTGATCTTATTTCCTGAAGAAATGCTGGAATTGGCATTCGTGCGACCCCTTCTTTAACTCCCGCCTCATTCAGGAACGTTCGCTGTGAAGTGTGCGGTCGCTTCGTCCGTCAGAAGCTGATCAACAGAGCACTCCGGCCGCCGCAGGTCCGAAGGCCGGCCCGCAGGCCCGTTAGTACGGCTGAAGCTGCTTAGGAGCCCGACCCAAGTCCCCGCTCCATCCCCTCTCCTCGTTAAAGCCCCACCTTACAAATTATACCAATTCTACACTAGTATCGTATTGTACTAACGACACACACTAGGGTTTGTGAAATCAAGCCAAACCGACATTCGGAATTCCGACAGGGAATCGAGAGTATTTGGCTCGGTCGGAATCGGAATTCGGTCGGTCGGCTTGCTTTCGAGAGTCAACTGTCGGAACGGGAGTCGGATCTCGGATGGCTCGATTCCGACTTGTTCCGACTGTTCCGACTTTGTTCCGACTCTCCTCGGACTCGGGGAAGGGAAGAGACTCGATCGATTTGCATGAGGGAAGGGCATTGTTCTCTCTCCTCTCTCTATGTAGATCAATGATCTCTCCCCGAGTCCGAGGAGAGTCGGAACAAGTCGGAATCGAGCCATCCGAGATCCGACTCCCGTTCCGACAGTTGACTCTCGAAAGCAAGCCGACCGACCGACTCTCCTCCTTTTCGGGTGTTCCGACTGATTTGTTCCGAGGCGGTTCCGAAAGTCGGAATACCGACTGGCCCGACCCGATTTCACCAACCCTAACACACACCTTACATTTGGACTCTCTAATCCATACGTTTGATTATCCCTTACCATTTGCCCATTATGCAGCGAATGGTTGATCCTCCTTCTCATTCGAATTTGTATTGTTTTAGTTTTCAGTTCTCGTTGTTACATTACCCGTGCAGTTCTCCATTCAGTCTATTCCCGTTGACATCACTGATCGTTTTGTCAAAAGTCGAGCTATCCTCTAACTCTCCATTTTTAACCGCTCTCTCGCCCTGTGAAACATTTGAGAGAGCACGAGAAGTTGGGATAGTGCGATCACTCGTTCATTGCAGTGATGTCTCTCCTCTTATCTCTCATTATTCAAGGCGCAGAATTTTTCTGCGCAACGCAGTCTCTTTTCTCCCTTCGAGGGACTCTAATAGATCACGATTGACGCAAGAATCGAAATTAACGTAAACCACCCATCCATTTAGTTGTATTGCTCCCATCTACACTAGCCTGTAAATTAGGCTTCATTACCACCCAACAAAATACTCTCGACCCATTCTAACACTGGGCAGAAAAAAACCATTTTCTTAATCTTGTATGTTACTTTAAAGAACAAATAGCTAACATCTTGAGGCAATTTATAGGAACGGAACAAAAATTACTCGTCGGTTCGTAGCTGTTTTTATTCCAAGTTTCTCAGTCCTTTGTGTATCGTTCACATTCATTATGAATAAATTTGCTTCTGTTAGTGAGAAACATAAAAATATAATTGAAAAACAATATTAAAATAAAAAATGAAAGAATAATTAAGAAAAATAAAGTCAGTTCACTATTCACTCGTAGTGTTTCACGGCCGACAAGTGTATACGGTAGGTACACGGCCATGCTTTTTTGTCCTTTTCGGCCTTGTTTCCTAACGGTTTTCAGCCCTTTTTGATAACCTTTCACCGTTTTTCCTAAGTTAATCAATAACCTGTCCACCGGCCCACCATTGTATGTTCTTCCCCTTTCCAATCTTCCTTCGCAATCAGTTTATCGGCACTTCTTGGCTTTTTTCGCCGCTCGTTCGTTTCTCATCGCAGTAACACAGCGTCCTTTCCCGTTCGACTAAACTGAAAGAACGGCGAGGGACTATGGCGAGGGAATCCATCGGCATTTGCAGTATATTAGCTCACACCTCCTAGAGTTTGCATTGTTTTCTCCTCATTTTTACCTATTTGCAGGTCCATGACCTGAAAAAAACATCAAAATTGAGCAGATGATTTTCAAATGTCCATCTATCCATTTTTTAAATCATTTTGTGGCAGTAAAAACCATGTTTTCGTTTGTTTTCGCCATGTTTCTTTCACGTATTCCCTCTCTTCACTTGTTCGAGAGAGAGGAGAGAGTAGAGTGAGAAGAAGGAAAGAGTGGAATGGCATTTTTCACTCTTTTCTCGCTCATTAGAATAGCAAATCTTGGGCAAACCCTTGCATTGCTTGTTTTCACGTTTCCTCCTCGTCTGTTCCTTTTCCTATGACACGTACTGCTAGAGACGTGGGGGCGAGGGGAAAGAGTAGAGAAGAGAGGAAGGAAAGAGATTGGCACTTTTTCTCTCATGCCCTCCCCCCGTTTTCACTTGCAACAGCGGTAGAAATGAGTGGATGAGGTGCAAAGATCATGCCATTTGGCATCGCTTTGCTTCCACTTTTGCATTAGACGAAGAGTCTTCTCCTTACTTCCTTCCTCCTCTTCCCCTCCCCAGCTGCCCGGAATATGCCCTTCTCTCCCTCTTTTCCCCTTGGCGCGATCAATATCGAACACGCGCGTCGCAGGCTTTTTTGCGTACATGGCCTATCTCTCTCTTTTATGCCCGGTTCCTCTACTAGAGCCGTGGACGCTACATAGAAGTGAATGCCATGGAAAGACTGGCACAAACAAACAGTAAACAGAGAGATTTTCTTGATAGTTTTTGCGTGCACGGCCTCTTCCTAGACTAGGGCATCCTCCCTTCCTCGTTGTCACACACGCCCGGAGGGTACGAGCCACGCCATATCTGTATAAACATGGGGTTCGAGGGCAAAACCGGGGAAACAGCCTTGCCTTGCAATGTCCGTTGCGGGAAAATTCGCCTCGTCTGCTGATCTCTAACGTCAATCGGTCACTAAGGGCAACGCGACAACGGATGCGGGAATTAATCGAAGTTTGAAATGTTTTCATTTTGTTTTTGTCACGTTCCCCTCCTTTAATCACATTTTGTGCGTAAACTTCCTCTATTATTCTCCACAGTTTACCTCCACCCGCGTGCCTAGTTCATTTGCCGATTACTGTTTACTCAAACAGTGCAGTGGTTTCAATTAAGAAGCGCGTTGACCTACCAATACCGCCGCAAAAAGTGACCTGTCTGCTATTATTCTCATTCCCTCTCTATTAGAATGGCCTTATAGCGCTTTAGCGTGCGACTCCCTGCTATTGATCACGCGTTAAACGCTACAAGTGGACTTTGAAGTGGAACAATGAAAGTATTTTTAACACTTATTTTTCAACTGGGAAGTAAAGCGATAGAAAGAAAAGACTGAGAAACGATAGGTCAGACAAACTTTTTTTTCGGCGCGATCGGTCGGTCAGAGCGCTAATGAATCAATAATCTAAAATGCGCGATCGATAAAACTAGAATAGTTTACACCAACGAATCCCTAACATCGCCGCTCGAACGTTGTTTGGAATAGCTCTTACGCCGTGCTTATTGCCAGCAATTCGGTTGTGAATCACATGCTATATTTCTTTCCCCGCTATAGTTCTTTCCCTGAGGAATTCATCACGCTTCTTATCATTGTTATCGCTCTGTTACCGTATCCTAACGTAACACTACAGTTCAACGTGTTCTATCGTACCGTATCGCACAGTTACCGTATTCTACCGTACCCTTGCGTGAATTCCAGATGTCATCTCGACCCTCCACATCCGGATCGAACAATGTCCACGCCCGGTTGCGGAACAAAGTAGCGCAATCGGCCAGTCCGGCACTTCACGCGCAGTGGATGGTCCATGTGAAGTCTTGCACGGTGAGTCTGTTTTTCTTGCATTTTATCCAAATAAAGTGGAATGGATAGGTTATGTTGCTAGTGAACCCTGATAGAAACAAGTAGTGGCGCAATCAGCTAGTCCGGCACTTCATGCGCAGTGGATGATGCATGTCAAGTCTTGGTATGCCAAACTGGATACTTGATACTTGATACTCGAAAACTGGAGAGTTTTGTAAGGATTCCAATAGTTTTCATTATAAAATGAGAAAAATTAGACTCATAAATAATACATCACTGATCCCGACAATCCACTGCTTTTTTCAGGTCGAGGAAAACACCTGCTCCCTCTCCTGCACCCTGCAGAAGACAGCACTGACGCATCTGGAGACGTGCTCCAACAGCCCCTGCGAGTGTGAGTAATCGCTGGGTTGTCTCTACTTTTATATTATAGCTAAATCTTTTTTATCACAACATTTTGATAGTCCAGTGAACTGATTGTGATTCTTTCATATCAGTCCAATACTGCGACACGACATCATACACATAGTGTCGGAAATATAGGTTAAACACAAACATAGAAGATATAAAACATTTAATAATAATAAAACAATTGCAGTCCAATACTGCGACACGACGCGCGGCATCATCGCGCACTGGCAGACGTGCAAGCTGGGCAAAGCGTGTGATACCTGTGCTCCTTTGTTGGTCAGTTGTTGATTAAAAATTTAGTGTGCACTATTTTCTTATCATAAGAAGCGCAAAGGATAGAGTAGTAGGGTTATGGAGGGCGGGGCAAGGCGTGTGATACCTGTGCCCCGTTGCTGGTCAGTTTCCTAGACCGTTGGGAAGGGTTGGAAAGGATATCAAGGTGAGAAATATCCACAAGGGCGTTAGTGCAAGCTGGGCAAGACATGCGAAACGTGCGCGCCGTTGTTGGTGAGTTTGGGATCCAACTGTACACCAGTTAGGCGTTGAATATAGTATGACTAAGGTTGGACAGGGTTAGGACTCGAGAGATGGGCAAGGCGTGCGACACGTATGCTCCGTTGCTGGTTAGTGAACAATTCAAGATGAATAAAAGATGTATGGAGCTACATTTACAATCAGTTATGACTTCTTAAATAGATGGGTAGAAATAGTAAAGCACTCGCAGACATGCAAGCTGGTTTACTTGCGCTGGTGAGAGTTTGATCCTTGATCTTTGGTCTTTGGTCGGCGTATTGAATGCACATGCAATCATTCCAGAACGCGCCCTACCCTCTCCCATCAACGTCTAGTCAGTATGCGGGAAAGGAGAAGGTGAGCTTTTTCTTATATCTCAACTTCGAGCAATCCATATGGGTATGGACGAGACATCAAAACGAGATGTGGACACAGAGAGGGACGTAGACTCACATGTTTCATGCCAAGATATCACGCCTTTCACCTGAATAAGAGGCTCGCACCCTATCAGAATTCCCCGCTTCTCATAAGCATCATAGCGTCGGATAATATCTATTGAAAACTACAATTTGATACGATTTCCATGCTACAGGCACCAACCGTCGCCGATATAGCCGCGGCCTCCTTCTCTAGGGCAGTCGCATCACTGAATGGGGGAGCATGCTCGAGTGAGGACGCTGCGGCCAAGAAGAAGAAGAAGAGAAAGAAGAAACGGGTTCGTTCCATTTCATCTAGTGTTCTCGTGTCAATATTTATGAGTATTGTATTGATAAGGATGATGAGTACAATTTATAAAGATCCCCTTCTCCTCTCTCATACCCAATTCACATGCATCATTTGTCTAACATTTGATTAGCTTTCAATAGTGCCCCTTTCAAGCAGTTTCTCTTTTCCAATCGTGAACCATCTAGGCCTTCTCCCTCCCCACAACTACAACATCGGATTATTATTATCATTATTGATATTTATATTATCACTATTAACCACTCAGGCGTCCTCCCTCGAGCCGGCGGCCGTCGTCTACGCCAACTTCTCTCCCGCCCAGAAGCGATTCGTCATTCTGGAGCACGCGACGTTCTGCGCCAAGGATCATGTTAGTCATCTCTAGCACGTAAAAATGGCATAGAAGCCTATGTTTCATAGTAGAAGCTATATTATAATTTGAAAAGGTCAAAGTTAATAGTAGTGGAAGCGATTTGTGAATCCGGAGAACGATCTGCGCCAAGGATCATGTCAGTCCCATTTAATATTGTCAATAAGGGAGGAGAGGCGGATCATTTGAGTAAAACATGGTGGAAATTAGCAAATCAGCGAAAGCAAATGCGTTGGCGAATTCAGTTCATGTGGGCAAGTAGTGAAATTTTGTGAAATGCGAAAAGCCGTCAGCACATCCGAACTCTAGAAAAAATGTATGCGTCTATTTCAGCTCCCCGGCTACCGAGCGCCCATGAAGTTCGAGACGCCGCCGTACGAGAGACCCAATCCGCCACCGGTTAGTCACATTTTTGTATCTCAATTAAAGAAGGAGAAATATATATATTTGCGCAACTAATCTAACAACCCAGTGTTTTTACTATTGATAACCCGAACAAAAGTCGTGAAGCTCTCATGTTGATATCTCATCTCAGAACTGAGTTATGGCGAGTTGGCTGCGTGCCAAATCACCCTGATCCCAGGCAACGGGCGAGAGAGCGTGCGAAATGAAGAGAGCGCGGTATACCCTCTGGCATAGTTGCCGTTTCGCATTTCTCCTTCTTTAAGCAATCTTATCTCTCTATCTCTATCTGATGTGCAACCAGAAATATCAAAAACACCGCACGATTCACTGCTGTAATGTACGTGATGAGTGCATTTACGGAATCCTTTCTCAGAATATAATTCAACAATTCCAGCCGCCGTGCACCTGGCCGCAGTGTGCCACGATGCTCGAGCTGATCGGGCACTGCAGCAAGTGCAAGCTGGCCAGCGGATGCAGTGGTGAGTCTGACTCCGCGTACTCGACATTTTATCACCTAGAAACTAGTCCAGGGGTAGGCCAGGGCAGGGGCAAAATAGGTAAAATGGACTGATCGGGCACTGCAGCAAGTGCAAGCTGGCCAGCGGATGCAGTGGTGAGTGGGTTGAAACTAACCTAGATATTGGAGCACCGCTCAATATGATGTAGGAACAAAATAGGTCCAGCACAACAGTGGTTATTTGATTTGAGTAATGCATTGCATTTCCACTAGGCGCTCTAAATGTGTAGTAGGGATCTTTACTTATTTTCGAAACTATGTCATTCCAGTTGCGTACTGCCAGACGACCAAGTTCCTCATCGTGCACGTCTCTCGCTGCGTGGAGACAAAGAAGTGCGGATTCTGCAACAATTTGAACAGAGCGGTGAGTCGGAACTAGAAGGAAATACCAGAAAGTCAGAAATTAGGTAAAAAGGAAGCTCATGCAATAGTGTACTATAGATGTTAGCAAAACTCGTACTAATGATTTACAGCGTACGTTGGGGATAGAAATCGATAGAGGTGAGAGAACGTAAATACGGCGTAAAAAGGGTAGATAGTAGTTAGTTCCTCATCGTGCACGTCTCTCGCTGCGTCGAGACGAAGAAGTGCGGATTCTGCAACAATCTGAACAGAGCGGTAGGTCAACAATTGATCTTCCGGGTTTTAATGGTTGGGGGGAGTAGTTAGTGTGCAGAATGATGCACTCAACAACAAATACAGTCATTGTTCTTTAAAAAAAGTTCATTGTGGATGGTTGAAAGTGGCAGGAAATGATATTGTTCGGATAAATAATTATTTTTTCCCATTATCATCTCCCTATTCCAGTTCAACGAAGTCGACTGGGCTGGACGCTTCTGCGCCGAGTTGCCCGAGATGGACGAGTGGCCCGTGAGTTTTTGTTTATTTATTATAATTCATTTTTATTCCTCTAAAAGTATAAAATGATTACGTCTGTCTGTCCGTCTGTTTGTTTGTCTGTTTGTCTGTTTGTTTGTTTGTCTGTCACGCTCCAAAAAAGTGCCTGGAAAACCAGTTTAACGTCGTCGTACAGACCCAGGACCGGTACCAATCGACTTCTGATGAAAAGTTACACTTAAAAAATCAATACCTATTTCGTCATCATTACGCAATATGACGTAATCCTTACGCAATAACCCGTTTTTCGCGTGTAACTCGGCGCTAACTTGACCAAATCACTCGAGCGATGAACCAAAAGAATCCTCGTGAGCAAAACTTTCAAAATTATATGAATTGCATCATCACTACGCAATATGACGAAATCCGTTTTTCGCGCCGTTTTCAGCGCTAACTCTACCAAAATGGCCGTGCGAGTTGCCAAACAACTCCACGTGATCAAAACTTTCAATTTTTGCACATATTTCATCATCACTATGCAATATGACGAAATTCGTATTTCGCGCGTTTTCAGCGTTTTCTCGCTCATTTCTTCAATTTTTTGCGTGTGAGAGCGCGCCAAAACATGCGAAGCCTGCGATGCGCTTGTGAAAGGCTCGTGAGGCCGAAAGCGATCCGAAAAAGTTGCGATTCCGCCACTTCGTGGCTACATCGCAACTTTTTCGGATCGCTTTCGGCCTCACGAGCCTTTTACAAGGGAAGATGCCAATGCGCATCCGCAGCGTTTGACAGCCTAACCTTCAATGCGCTTGTGGAAAAGGATGACTTGAGGACTCACGAGCCTACTTTTCAGGGGAGTAAAAAGCAAAGGGAAGTCGAGAACACATGTGGAGAGCATTCTAAAACACGCGAAGCCTGCGATGCGCTTGTGAAAGGCTCGTGAGGCCGAGAGCGATCCGAAAAAGTTGCGATGTAGCCACGAAGTGGCGGAATCGCAACTTTTTCGGATCGCTCTCGGCCTCACGAGCCTTTTACAAGGGAAGATGCCAATGTGCAACGCAACCTTGGGCATTTTAACCATTGCACGCAACCCGGCG
>LS546714.1:399530-413096 GCA_900490775.1 Pristionchus maxplancki
TGTGAAAGGCTCGTGAGGCCGAGAGCGATCCGAAAAAGTTGCGATGTAGCCACGAAGTGGCGGAATCGCAACTTTTTCGGATCGCTCTCGGCCTCACGAGCCTTTTACAAGGGAAGATGCCAATGTGCAACGCAACCTTGGGCATTTTAACCATTGCACGCAACCCGGCGAAGAACGTAGCAACCGAAGGTTGCTAGTTTAATTAATAATTATGTTTTGTTTTCCAGCTCAAGACCGAGGAGCGACGCTTCCTGATGAAGGCGAAGCCCATCCAGATTCCAGGTTTGTCTATCAATTATTTACATGCTGAATTCTTTTTAGGAAATTCTCAAATCACACAAACCTAAGATAATCTATCGTTTCGAAAGTTTAGCAAAGTTACTATTGTGCTTACAGGCTAGCACACGCTACGGAAATTTTTTCAATTTGAGCACATAAGCTGGACCCCGTAATCAACAATTAAATTTCCTCACAAGTCAGGGCAAAACTAAAATAAACGGAACGGCTTATTCTTATGCGATAAGGAATGATTCCAGGTGTTTCCCTCTACGACGCTTACGACACCAACGCGTACCCGGGCAAGGCACCGTACGACGCACGGCAGGTAATTAACATTAATTAGTTATTAATTAATAAAAATGTTTATTAATAATTAATAATAACTCCAGGAAGCCCTGATGCGCATGATCAGCTGGTCGCTGGACGTCACGAGGGCCGCGCAGACTGCTGACGTTGTCCATGCTGCGAGTTGTGCTGATGTGAGGAATTTAAATAATTAAATAATAAATAATAATAAAATTAATTAATTAATTACAGGCCAGTTGCAAGATGACGAACTCGTGCGCTTGCCTGAGGAAGGCCCTCGCGCACATGCCGACCTGTGAGAAAGGAGACGCGTGCACTGGTGAGTCATTTGTATTTGTTATTTTTTTACTTCTTATTTTTTACTTGTTACTGTTATTTGTTAATTGTCATGGTGCTGTCAGTGTCTGTGCGTATATTTCCTTCATTCCCCAGTACGAACTTGGAATGCTAGAAGACAGTTCTCAAAAATAAATCTTTCCAGTCGATCAATGCTACGCCACCAAGAGACTTATGAACGGCTGGCAGAAGGACGGATCGGTGATCGCGAATCCGCATCTACAGAAAATCATCGATGTATCGATGCCGACGAGTGTTAGCGCGGTTAGTGATGAATACGGTTTTGATTGTTTTTTAAGTTTTTCTCCTAAAGTATCAGCGTTTCGTTCATTATTAGATTGAGAGAGAGAAGGGGTGGGAGAGAAAGATAGGCGATTTATGAATGGTAATTGCGAGTCAGTAGCACATCATAGATGCTGAATAATTTTAGCGCAGTTAGTAAGATCATAAAATAATGAATACATTCACAGGCTCCAGTGCCGAACGGAGCAACTATGAGAGTAGTCGGGCCGGCGACGAATTATACACCGGTAAGAGAGAAGAAATGGTAGAATAGAGTATCTTCATTTACCACACTCTCTCGCCTCTCTGACCGTCGAAAGAGAAATTATTGAAAAATACTAACTATTTTCGAAACGAGAAGTGTAGTAGTTCTGCAAGAGTACCCCGGAAAATATCCCGAGATCCTAATTCCCACCTTTGCAGTCGGGCTACTACCCTCAAGTGCAGATGTACCAGCAAATCGGCCTGCCGCCTCTCCAATTCTTGCCGGTGAGCAAGCAATGCTTTACTATGACCAGTAGTGTTGTTAGATCGAATAATTCGTCACTCGCGAGTGCTTTTCTCTAATTTGATCGCGAATAAGTTTTATTCGGGAGTTCATTCTTCTCTTTCACTCGCGAGTGTTACTCTCGATATTCGCTCGCGAGTGACCCTGTTATTCCCCCTTTCTCATCATTTGAAGTGGGGTCATTTCATTTCGTTCGCCCCCTCAAATTTAATCGCGAGTGCCCGAGCATTCGAAAGTTTTTTCACCCAATTTATTCGAGAGTGAGCTGGCGCTCGCGAGTAGATTCATTTCTCTCATTCGTCGAGCAAGCGCTCGGCGAATGACGCTTGAATAAACAGCATTAATGACCAGAGACCGCATGATCCGCCCATTTTTGCAGGCGGATCATGCGGTCTCGGGCGAGCTCAAATTTCCCAAAAAATAAACGCAACGGCAAATCATCTTGCGATCTCTATCTATGTCCATTCTATTAGAGTCTCGTAGCTATTAGAAACTGAGACAGGACTGAGGGAAAAATGAAAAGGGAAAATCCAGCAATATTTTCACAGAACTCTCGTCGCGTGGATAGCGAGGGCAACGTGTACATGGCGTTTAACGACGGGCAAGTCGCCCAGGTGAGTTTCTCCTTCTCATCGAATTTTTATATTCTGGCAGCGCTAATCTCGACTTGAATCAAACGAGCGAGCGCATTCGAAAAATGCTAAACGATTATTAATTTGGCCCATTTCAGCTGCCGCCAGCTCCGCCCGCCTTCCAAACAACTCACTCTGGAATCAACGGGGTAAGCGAACTATTGTTGTTGACTTGGTGGATGTCCTAGGGTTCTCATGATGGAATTGATGCCCGAATTCGAATGAGATGAGCAAAGTGTTTTGACTACTTTTGTCGCGAGAGAGAGCGAGAAATTCAAATAGAATACAATAGGGTTGGCATTTTGACTACAATGAACTGTCTCAGACATAATTCTTTCTCCCAAACAATCAAAAGTAACATATGGAATAGAGCGGTTCTTTGGAACTAGAAATGGTACTGCCGACCTTAGAATGCAATTCCAACAACAGGACCTCTTCTTACGGTGTTCATAGTCGACAAAAGCGGATGGATCACTCTCTTCATTTGTCGCATTGATTGTGACTCGCCGGTCGACCGGCTGAGTGAGTACGTAGAATTAAGAGTGTGATCCTTTAGCTTTTGTGGACTATGAAGGGGTATTATGGGACTGCTCCGTTTTAGAACTGGTCGTTTTAGAACTCTTGTTATTTCAATCTCAGGAAGTGTTTTACAACATTTTATTTTTGATCTCTGTTGAGTTCTAAAACGACCAGTTCTAAAACGGAGCAGACCCGGGTATTATAACTGCTGTTGCGGACCCACATCAAATATTCCTCTTGCAGATGTACCCGGCGCCTATCGGCAACGTTGACCTTCAGTGGACGACGCAGCCCGGCGATTTCGTTCCCTCGGCCGAGTTCATGAATCGCGCCTGCGTCTTAATCTACGGCGCGACGACGTCATCTTCGACCCAAGGAGCTTCGACGTCTTCTGGAGCCGACGACAACGACGACCTGCGCATCAAGGTCGCGCAGCTGGTCGAGCTGATGCTGTCGGAGATGGAGAGGGCTAAGGACGCCGCAGCAGCAGCGCTCTCCAACGAGGACATGCTGCGGCACATTCCGCGTCTTGCAGAGGAAGCCGCGCGAGGCCTGCACCCCTGGATGAGCGAGGACGCGCGCCAGGCGCTGCTCAATCTGGACCTGTCCAAGAACGATGGCTTCGTCGCGCAGCTTGCGCAGGCCTTCAAGGACGGCCACGCGGCAGCCACTGCTGCTACCGCAGCAGCTGCAGCAGCTGCTGCTGCACCTGTCGCACCTGCGGAGCTGCAGCAGCAGTTCGAGCAGCTCTACAAGCTGACGCACGCGGACACTACCGCCGCAATCGCCGAACAGATTGGCATGCGGTCGAAGGCGAGCGAGTGGCCAGCCGAGTTCGGCCGACCGCCCGGCTCGGCCGAGGACCGGCAGAGGTACTACGGCTTGGTGTGCTGGAAGGAGGGCTTGGAGGACGAGCCCGAACGACGATCCTCGGTCTCCGGGGTGACCCAGTACGAGGAAGATGAGGACGAGGACGACGGCACTTCGTGCAGATCGGCGCCGCCCACTCCGCATGCGCACCCCCTCTACGTCCCTGTCGACATCTTGCCCATCGTCGAGAGGACCGTCTCGGTCCCCGTGGAGATGGACGAGGAGTCCACTCGTCGTCTGGTGCAGGCCATGGCGCATGAGCGGGCGAGGGCCAGAATCAGGAGGGAACTGGAGGGCGCAGACACGTACGAAGAGATCAGTCAAGTGCTGGGCAAGGATGGCAACTGGCAGGTGGTGGAGAAGGATGAATCTTATGAGGAGCAGGAGGAGGGACAGCCGAGGAGTGTCGTTGATGAGATGAAGATCGAGATGAGACTGATGGACGAGGAGGCGTTGAAGAGCTTTACCGACATGGTCATGGAAGAGAAGGCGAAGAGGGTGAGGCTGAGGAAGGAGAAGGAGGAGAAGAGAAAGAGGGAGATGGAGGAGGAGGAGGATGAAGAGGATGAGAGAAGGAGGGAGAAGGAGATGGAGGAGAAATATAAGAGAAGCAAGGAGAAGGAGAAGAAGA
This sequence comes from Pristionchus maxplancki, assembly GCA_900490775.1. Lineage (NCBI taxonomy): Eukaryota > Metazoa > Nematoda > Chromadorea > Rhabditida > Neodiplogasteridae > Pristionchus > Pristionchus maxplancki. Next base: position 403,894 of record LS546714.1, read on the forward strand.
AGAAGGAAATGGAGGAGAAGAAGAGGAGGAAGGAGATGGATGAGGAGGAGAAGAGAAGGAGGGAGATGGAAGAGAAGAAGAAGAAGGAGAAGGAAATGGAGGAGGCCAATCAGAAGATAGTGTTGACAGAGACGCAGAGAACGGAGTTGTTAGAAAAGGCGGAAGCGTTGTTGGAAGCACAGAAAGCGCTGAAGGTGTCGGAGGAGGAGGAAGAGGAGATGAAGAAAGAGATGTTTGAGGAGAAACTGGGGAAGGAGAAGGAGATGAAGGAGATAGGTGAGGAGAAGACGAGGAAGGAGGTGGAAGAGGATAAGAGGAAGAAAGAGATGGAGGAGGAGAGGAGAAGAAGGGAGATGGAGGTGGAGGAGAGGAAAAAGGATGTGCAAGAAATGGCGAAAGCGTTGATGGATGCAAATTCAGCGTTAATGGAAGCGATGAAGACGAAGGAAAACAAGATGGAGGATATGAGAAGGAAGGAAAAAGAGATGGAGGAGAAGAGAAGGAAGGAAATGGAGGAGGAGAAGATAAGGAAGGTGATGGAGATGAGAGAATCTTTGAAGAAGGGAGAGCAAGCGTTGGAGCAAATGATGAAGAGGAAGAAGGAGATAGATGATGAAAAGAAAAGGAAGGAGATGGAGGAGGAGACGATGAAGAAAGAGAGGGAGGATTTCATTGGAAAGAAGAGGGAGTTAGAAGTGGAGGAGGAGAGAAAGAATATACAAGAAAAGTTGAAGAATGTAGTTATGAGGTCCCGGGAAGTGGCGAAGAAGGAGGATGAAAACGAGATGAAGGAAGAGAAGAAGAATGCATATACTTCGGATGATCAAACGGACAAGAACGACGAGGGCGAGAAGAGAAAGGAGAGACTGAGGGCCTACACGGAGAAGGTGAAGAAGATGACGTTTGAGGAGAAGAAGAAGGAGGCGGGCAACGCCATGAAGGCCTTGATGATTGCAACCAGGAAGAAGGAGGAAAAGATGCAGGAAGAAGTGAAGGTCGAGGTGCAGAAGGAGCAAGGGGAGGAGAAGAAGGAAGAGCCAGTCGAGGTCAAGAAGTCAGCCAAGCAGAGGAGAGAGGACCGCATCGTCCGGGATCGCATCGAGCAGATACAGTGGGAAGCGAAGAATCTGCAGTGGCTGATGGACAGGGACTTTGCCGACGTCCTAATCGTTGATCAACGCTACATGAACGACATGTACCTTCTAGCAATGCAGCTTGCGGGCCTCACCGAAGTCTTCGAAGCGGCCTCTCGCGATCCCCCGAACCCCGAAGTCCTGGTCGAACTGCAGAAAGGCCTGGGCCTGCTAAGAGATAAGATCCGCGCCTATCCCAACCCGCAGACCGAAGCAGAGCGCTACCAGCACACCGTCTCGACGTTCGCCGCGATGGTCGCAGCGCTGGACGCCTCTACTAGCGGCGCTTTCGCTGTTCGCGTCCTCGAGGACGACCAGTTCCTGCTGGCCCGTCGCTCCCTAGCCAAGAGCATGAAGGAGGAGATGATCGGGCTGCCCGCTCTGCCCTTCGAGGAGCTGAAGAGGTTCAAAGTAAGCTTCGAGGGGCTCAAGCAGGAGCTCGCTGGGCGTCAGGCAGAGATCGAAGCGAGAATGGGAGAGAAGCCCATGTTTGACCCCTGTGTCTGGTTCAAGGAGCACTACCCCGAGTCGACCGCCAGTACGATGGAGGAGATAAGGAATGAGCTGGAGGCGTTTCTCGATGGCGAACAGCGAGAGATCGAAGAGGAAGAGGCTCAAGCTGCTCTCGCGGAGAAGAAGAGGCTGGAGGAGGAGGCGGCCCGAGCTGCCGAGGAGAAGCGGAAGCGGGAGGAGGCGGCTGCAGCTTTTCGGCTCAAGCAAGAGCAGGAGAAGATGGAGAAGGAGTTTGAGGAGGAGGAGATAGCGTGGTTGCAGGCGCGCAGCGAGTGGTTCGAGAAGAATTGGCCTGCGCCTGAGGGCGAAACCGAGCAGCAGCGAACGGAGAGAGAGGAGGAAATGGAGATGTATCTGTGCTACGAGGGCCGAAAGCTGAGGCGGCTGGAGAACGCCAACTTCGTGATGCCGAAATCCCGCTGCGAGGAATTGGGTCGACGGATGGAGAGGATGTGGTACATCATTCGTCGACCTTTCGTTGCCCATGACGAGCGAGAGAAGGAGGCGTTGAGGGCTGATATTGAGAAGAGAACTGAGCGATTCGAGGAGAAGCTTCTCGCTTTGGAGAGAGAGCCGGACCCGAAGATCTTCATGGCGGAAATGGAGAGATGGATCAACGCGGAGTATCCCGAGGTGGCTTCCGATGATGAGTACATGAAGAGCGTGCATGATGAGTACATGAGGGAGGTGCATGGAGTCGTGCAGGAGGAGAAGGTGGATCCCGCGCCAGAGGGTCCTGCTGTCGTGATCGTCACCAACGGAAAAATCGTCGAGGGAGCAGAGAAGCAAGCCATGATGGAGGAAGTGAGCAGACAGTTGGAACGGGAGGAGGCAAGAGCGAAGGCTGGGAACGAAAGAGAGAAGCTCCAGAAGGAGCTTCAAGCTAAGGCTGCCGCTCTTGCTACTCAGACCAACGGGGTGAAGCAGAAAAGTGCAAAGTTTCTACAACTGGTCAAGGACATGGACCGCTACAATGCTGAGACGAAGAGTGGAATGTCGTATCTGTCGCAAGTCGAGGAGCTCAGGAGGCTCAAGCAGAGCGCCCTCGAGTGCCAAGCTGAGATAGAAGCCGCGAGGAAAAAGAAGGCCAACATGAAAGCACCAGTTCAGCAGCTAAGCGAGTTCGAGAAGTTCAAGCAGGCAGCCTTTGCGAGCAATGACGAGCTACTGGCTGCGAAGAAGACCAAGCAGGCGGAACCGAAGAAGCCTGCCCCGGCTCAGACCCCGGCTACCGGTCCTTCCTCATCTACTGCTGGTGGTTCTTCATTCCTCTCCCTACCCGCCACCGAGTGGGAGGACTACATGGTGAAGAGGTTGCACGTCAGCCTGGACAAGTGCACCATGGACGAGCTGAACGCGAAGTATCCACCTTCTGAACTGAAGAGAATGAAGGCAGCGCACGAGAAGGAGAAGGCTCGTCGCGAGACACTGGAGAGCCCGCAGGAGAAGGCTATGTGGGACTCAATTGGAATGTCGATGGCGGCGGCGCAGACTCAGGCGATGAAGAACATGAGTAATGGATCCAATGCCGTGAAGAAGAACGGAGTGGAGACGGACGAGGTGATGGACCAGTTCACTGCGGTCAAGAACGAGATCGCTGAACTTGAGATGATGAACCAGGCGTCCAAGCTCAAGCTGGCGAAGGAGATGGATAGACAAGCTAAGGAGGCGAAGAAGAATGGGGGAAGGCCGTTGCCGAAGGAGAGCAATAGAGGAGCGCCGTCGAGGAGGATCCCTACCGCTGCGATGGAGGCGGACATTATTCGGGAGTTGATGGAGGAGGATGGACGGTTGCCGCCGCCGAAGATGGATGCTGGGGAGGCGAACGCGAGAAGGGTGATGGTGAGGAAGACCGAGGAGGCCATCGCGGCGATCCAGACGGACATGGCGACGGAGGAGGCGAAGACGGTCGGAGGAGCAGCGGCGGGCGAGGAGTTCTCGAAGGTGTGTACCCAATTTTCACTGTGAATCTCCCCCCTTCCCTCTTGAGATATCCCGCTCACTCTTGCTCCTATAACAGTTAGCAGGAGCAAGAGTGACGCGGAGAGATAGAGGGACAAGGCAAGGATTTAGTATGATTCTTCAGGTAATCGGCGATGCGTTCAAGACGATGAAGGACCTCGGAAGGCAGCACGCGGAACTGGACAGGCCCGTTGGTCCTTTCACTGTCACTGACCAGTTCGTCGACTCTCTCGTCGAGCAGCATCTGAGAGACGTCGCGTCGGGAATCAGCGCGCCGTGCACGTCGCCTGAGGAGAAACAGGTATGAGGAAACAAATGAATCTATTAGTGCCGGTTTCTGGGATCTGGTCAGGATAGGCGGAACGCTTTGTCATCTATTATCTACACCAGAAGTGCAGTGAGAGAATGCGAACATAAGAATTAAGTGGGTTGGGCAGGAAACGTGGGTGGGATTTAATGAATGGTCTCAGGCGCTCACGGACAAGTACAAGAAGGACTTGTCCGAGCATATCCGCATCAATGGAAAGGAGCAGGCAGCGAAGGCGCCGCTTCCGACACTGAAGAAGCTACTGGCGGATTTGGAGTCGTCAAAGGTAATTTTTTGGTTAAGGACTCAAGAATGTGTTTGTCTTCCCTGAACTAGTAGACTAGGAAGTGGTAAAGTGTGATGAATTCATCGTTAAGGTGCGCCCGACCATCGTGTCGAGGCTCAAGGCAGCTAATGAGACGAGGAAGCTGATGGCTCTGCCCGCAGCCAAGACCCAACCGGCCAAGATGGCCGCGGCCAAAAAGGTTTGCGCTTTGTCAATGGGGACTCGACAGCTAGGAGCCAGAGCGGAGGAATTGATCTTTTTCTGCCTGGCCGAAAAATGTAGCGGCTGAAAACCCGAAAAAAACATTGAGTAATCGTATCATTACAGCAGGCGCCGGTCAAGCAGCAACCCGCGAAGCAGCAACCCGCCAAGCAACAAGTCGCCAAGCCAGCCCAGAACCATCAAAAGGAAGGCGAGAAACTGCGTGCTGAGCTGAGGAAGAAGGCGGAGCAGGAGAAGCTGACGGCCAAGAATGCCATCATGACGGCGCTGATGATGCCCGAGGCGGCGGCTGCGATGGTCGCAGCGGAGGATGAGGTGAGCTGCATTGACATTGATAATGACAAAGGCCATGGCAGTGAAAAATGAGAATGAGAATGACAATGACAATTCCACCACCATCTCAGGAAGACAGCGGCGACGACTCGGACCCTTGGGGCATCTGGAACACGATCGAGCGCACGGATGAGAACGAGAACACGATACTGTCCAGCAAGATCATCCATTCGAGGACCTGCGTGAGTGCATTGCAATAATTCGGGTATAATTGGCGTGGAATAGGGAAAGTATGAAATGGGAATAAGCGTTTGTCCAGCTAGATAATACACTCGAGGAATGATTTCAGATAGAACTAACTAACTTGACACTTGAAGAAAATGCAAAACATTAATTATCAGAAATGAGCAGCCATTCTAAGGTTGTTTATTTCCAGAAAGGCTGCGACTACGCCGGCTGTCCGACGATTAAGAAGCTATTCACGCACATCGGCCGATGTGAGAAGGAGGAGCAGTGCACTTGTGAGTAGCTTCATAATACCTGGTTGGTGGCTCACAAAACACTGACTCATCCGCCCATTTTCTATACTTCCCGAGGAAGAATGATTGAGTTTCACTCTTTCTTGAACAACGATTGACCAATTCAGTATTGGTTATTGTATGCGTCTGAGTGTAAAAGTAAACCCCTATTTTTCAGACAAGCAGTGCGTCCGAGCTCGTGGAATTGTCAGACATTGGATGAACATGAGCAAGTGCACGAATGCCATCTGTGGAATGTGCAAGGGCATGAGGGGCAATGAGGTGAGTTTCGTCATCCATAGGCAATATTTTCCGACTCGTTACTGTCACCTACGTGACCCACTGTTCCGCCAGTGTAAACGACCGACTATTTAGAACCGATACATGATTATAATGATTAGGATGATAAGGATGATTGGGATATTCAGCCAGACTTGATTAGGCTAATTAGGCTTGTGGAATGTGCAAGGGCATGAAGGGCAATGAGGCGAGTTTCGAAATTCGAACTTAACACCAAAAAGGGGATGAGTAGGACGATTGGGTGACCAGGCTAGGTTAGTAGATCGAGAATATATTTTATTTAATCACTAAATAAAATATCCATTCCAGCACACCCTCGGCGATTACGTGATCATCAACCAGGCGATGCTAAATGAGTGAGTCATTTATTATTTATTTGTTTATTTTAAAACAGTAAAAAGCAGAAGCAGTTAGTAATCCAGACCATCTTTCAGGGCCAGCCAATACTCGCTGGCTGCGCAGCTCATGCTCATCTGTGAGTAAATTTTTTGTATTTTTTTTTAATTTTTAAATAATTTAAAAACATAAAAAGTTGATTTGTGGCAATGTTCCATGTCCCCAAAACTTTTTTTGACTTCGTTTCTGAATTTGTAATCTCCTTTTATTACAGGCAGACAGGCGAAAGCGCTCGAATACCAACAACGTCCATTCCCCGTCCCCAGACCGCCAGCCACGTTTTCACAATAATTTAGACCGAGTTCTAGTAGTATGAGTTACAGATCAGTATATTCCCGTTACTCCTTGTTTTATGCAACGATTACGTTAGAGAACATCTTCTTGGTAGTTTCACATTCCCTAGTATTCATGTATATGTATTTCCCTTGTTTCTATTGTTCCTGTTGCTTTTCAATAATTGATCTAGCGCAGCCATTTTACGTTTCTATTTTAATTAATTGAACAATTTCTACAGTATTTGCCGCTGGTATCCAGTCAGGTGACTCCTCACCCCTGTGTTGAAATGTAGTTTCCCCTTTCTTCTTCATTACAGCGTCCCTCTTTCTATCCCCAGTGCCAGCCACAGTCTCGCTCTCTCTTTGTTCAACGTAGTCTCTAGCGCACTCCGACAGGCGAGATAGTGTGCTGATTTGAGAGAGCATTGGTTCAATGCCCTATCACTGATCCCGATCTTTCGTTCGGTTTCTACTTCTTTCTTCTGTCCCCTCTTTCACCCCACTCGTTCATTTCTATGCTGTTCTCAACGATAAACTGGCTATTTTTCAGTCGTTTCGCATCAAGAATAATACAAACTTTGAACCATTTCTCAGACACACTAGTGAACGCTCAAATCCTGCTCTCTTCCCGTTTTTACTCTCTATCCCGAGCTGTATTATCAACTTAGCCGCCGATCCCTCTCCTAACTTACCCGTTTACGATAGCGATTTGTCTGAGATTTCCCTTTCATGACGTTTCGCGTTCCTCCGAAATCGGTTGTGTTTCAGAGTTTTCCGTCAAAATGGACTTATTTTCTCGCATGCAACGGCTCGATTTCAAATATTCCGAGCTGGTTGAGATTCTGTCGGAAAAGGTTTGTTTCAGCATTTTTAGCATTTCACATAGCTATAACTCATGGCTTTGTGACAGTCAGAAGTCTATTGATCATGTGTAACAGAGTCAAATTATTTTAAAAAATTCAGGAATTCGATTACCACAGAGCGTCGAGATGGATGGGTGATCATATGTTGTTTACTATTCAGGTAAGATTTATCACTGCTAGAGATAGGAAAGATCCATCAGAATATTAAACCCAGTCAACAATGATTACAGCAACCATTGCACTATGATTTCTGATTTGTGGTTAGCAAAGAGCTGCTTCGCATCTATGATATTCGAAAATCGATAAAATCGATAAAATCGCTGATTTCGGGTAGTCGTCATATTTTTTTGCATCTATGATATCTGAGCTCGTGAAGGATAGAGATCCAGAAGAACTATAGAGCGCGAAAAAATCAATAAATCGATAAAAAACATTTCCCTTCAGGTAGTCGTAATCTACGTGCTCTCCATCCACCTCATCAAGGACGTCATGAGGGAAAGGGTGCCCTTCAAGATGACTGTGCCGATTCAGGTAATCGGCTGAACCACTTGGTGACGAAATGGTTTCCGCTAGTACTAGAGTATGAGGCAGCTGATTTAGATTGTGAAATTGCACGTACTCGAACACAGCAATTTTATAAGGCTGAGAAATTTTATGACTAAATGATTGGCCCTAGTGCTAGAATATGGGGAGAAAGGGTGCCCTTCAAGCTGACTCTGCCGATTCAGGTGCGAACGAAACGATAGAGTGTAATCTAAGACATCATGCATCCATGTTTGTTAAATTGCTCATTAGCGCTATGCGAGTGGTATGGGAATGAAAAAACGCTAAAACTGTGGTCCTAGTCAAAGTGAAAATTGATGTATGTTTCATCTCTGACTTATCAGACAAAGTTATCGAGCTTTGTCGATACTATCGCCGCGGTGGAGAGAGAAATAGAAATTAATTGCTGAAACTTATCACAAAATAACGCATAGAATGAGTTTCTCAGATCTGGAATCTCGCCATTGAACACGAGCGCCTTTGTTCGCCGCGGCGGGCGTATTCTAATGAGGGAGAGGGAGAGAGCGATTCATTCGACGCCGTTCGAGGGGGTTTTGCGGTGAAAAATCGCTGATTTGGGGGTGAAATAGTGGTTGTGCAGGAATACCGGGGTGAAATTTGAAAATCGGCTCCCATAGGACTCTCGGCAAATGTGTTAGCCATCGAATCATGTAATTCACATGCGTCAAGCTATCACTTCCGGTGAGTCATTTCCGGATTTCCACGAAAAATGCCGTTTTTCGGCCATTTTCGGTGGTTTATCGCAAATATCAAGCGACAAAAATGATAATTTGAAAATCGGCTCCCATAGGACTCTCGGCAAATGTGTTAGCCATTGAATCATGTAATTCACATGCTTCAAGCTATCACTTCCGGTGAGTTATTTCCGGATTACCAAGAAAAAACAGCGTGTTTGAGCTCTTTCGATGAAGTTCATTTGTGTTTCAACGAAAACAGTAATACCGCGAGAGCATTTTTAAACAATTTGATGGAACCAACAAATTTTGACTTATGTTTCGCTTGAACAATGACAATCTCTTTCTCATTTCTCACCACCGACCGGGCTGTAATGCGAATACAGGGCAAAATGAGAAGACGGAAAAAGATTAGTGAGAGAGGGAAGAGAAATGGCCGTCCGCCACGCAAGTGAGGTTTTCGATGATCAATGGCACGTTGTGCTATGGAAATACATTACTACTAACAGATCTGGAATCTCGCCGTCGCACTGATGAGTGGCGTCGGCGCTGCAGCAATGACGCCCGAATACGTGTCAACGTGGTACAATGGAGGGTATGATGGTAAGTTAGAGAGATCAATTCTGATTTCCGCTGCCGCTATCGCACATTATTGGGAGAGATTGCTGTGTATTCATTCTTATGTCAGAAAAGTTGCAACAGTCAAAGAATGCCGCTCTTTTCTTAGATTACATGTGATTGAAATAACCAAAAGAAAAACGGGAAAGCGAAACGAATGGAAAAATCGCAGAATTGAAAAAAATCAATATCGTACATCACCCCCATTACCGAACAAATGTACTTTTTGAACTTTTTGTACTTTTTTTACTTTTCGCGAATACGCATTTTCAGTTCCTAATTTTTTTCATATTTTTTGT
>LS546714.1:414030-462396 GCA_900490775.1 Pristionchus maxplancki
TCCCAAATTTTTTTCGCAATTTTCTGTCATTTTTCGCCCATTTCTAGAAATATTTCACCGGCCATTTTTTGTAATCGACCGCTTATCGGGGTCAACAAAAAATATGAAACAAAAATTAGGAACTGAAAATGCGTATTCGCGAAAAGTAAAAAAAGTACAAAAAGTTCAAAAAGTACATTTGTTCGGTAATGGGGGTGATTAGACTTTGAAAAGTAACACTTTACCAACTAAACAACATGTTGCTAGAGAGTTTATCGATCTGTCATTCCTCACTCTCCCTCTTTATTAACGCGGCCTCGCAACATGTTGTTTATTTAACTCGCAACATGTTGTTTATTCCCATATCCCCCGCCCGACTAAAGACCGTAAAAGAGAGATAAAACCGTAAAACAAATACCATAACCCGAAGCAAATACCGTAACCCACTACCATGTACTGAAATAATGTATCCAGTTACCGTACCCTGAGATACCGTGCCTCGCTACCGTAACTCAAAGTTCCGTACCGAACTACCGTAACTCGAGGTACCATTCCGAACTACCGTAATCTAAGGTACCGCACCGAACTACCGTAACCCGAGGTACCGTACCCTGAGATAACGTACCCCGCTACCGTAATTCGAAGTTCCGTACCGAACTACCGTAACTCGAGGTACCGTACCGAACTACTGTAACTCGAGGTACCGTTCCAAACTACCGTAATCCAAGGTACCGTACCGAACTACCGTAACCCGAGGTACCATATCTCACTACCGTATTCCGAGGTACCAAACCACGTTACCCTAATTCGAAGTTCAGTACATAGTTACCGTAACTTTAAGTACCATGACCACAACCGTAACCCTTATCTACCAATCGAAAGCCAAAGAACGATTCCGTAATCCTAGAGAACGTTCCATGCTACCGCGGCACAATTGCTTATTGAAGGTCCAGAAATTACGAGAATGAGGGTAGGGTGGCTAGAAAATAATTGATCTCTCTCACAATTTCCACAATTATCATTTCCATAATTTCCATAACCTTTTCGTAAACAACATGTTGTAAAGATTGAAGCAACATGTTGCTCCGTTCGCAACATGTTGCTAGACCGCTTTATTAACCAGAGAGAGTGAGGAATAAACGAACAGTTACTCCACCTTTCAAAGTCTAGGGGTGATGTACGATACATCATTATATTTCCAGCAACCGTATGCACTTCCCGCTCCACCTTCTTCTCCGGGACTGGAGGAGTCGCTGTGTTCGTGCTGACTCTGGCGAGATTGCCCGAGTTCATCGATACTTACTTCATTGTGAGTGGATTCGAAATGTCCATCACTCGTGGTTCTGTCAGTGTTGTTGGGTGTAATAGTCTCCGATAGTTGGGAAGCAGTGTTTGTGATAACACTGGCGAGACTGCCAGAGTTCATCGTGAGAATATTGTTTTGGATCGACTGACAGGAGGGATAAATTGGTTACAACGGTAGTGGTCTAGACGAAGTATGATTGGTGAAACATAACGCTATCAAATATGATAAATCAAATCAAAATATCTACTACAGGTGCTCCGCAAGCGTCCGCTCCTCTTCATCCATTGGTACCACCACGCGTTCACTTTGTTCATTAGTTGGTGAGTACACTTCAAGCACAAGATTTTATGTTTAAGCCCACCATTATCATTTTTTGCATTATTGCTACTGAGTGATGTTCAATGGAAACCGAATAAAGTATATAAAAGAGGTGATTGCTTCCCAGGTACGGCTACTCCAACCTCCTGCCCTGCTCGAGACACGCCATCTACGTGAATGCAATCATCCACACTGTTATGTACAGGCAAGTTGTTTGTTGTTGTTGTTCTTGTTGTTCTTGTTGTTATTAAGAAGTCTTTGATCTTTCAGTTACTACTTCATCTGCTCTCTCAAGATTCCTCTTCCTTCCATCGTCGCTCGTCTCATTACCATCGCCCAGATCATCCAGTTCTGCTTCATTTTCTACGCTGTGGGGCATACGACTGTCATCCACTATATCTTGGGAGTGAGTTCGGTATTTATCTAACTTGGGTACCAGAGGCTTAGTTGGTGAGATTTGTAAGGGCAGAACTGAATAGAATATCCAGTCCTGCTTCATTTTCTATGCCGTGGGGCATACGACTGTCATCCACTATGTCCTTGGAGTGAGCTTTAGTATTTTTTATTGCACAATGGATGCTTTATCGTTTCTCATCACCGTTCACAACTGTTCTTGTTCGCGTGAAACTCATGTGAAAAATATTTAAGAATTTTCATAATTTGCTCATTTCAGACCCCCTGCGAACTCCACGACGAATCGATCGTCCTCACTTGGATCATGGACCTGTCCTATCTCTATCTCTTCATCGACTTCTACCTGAACAAGTACAATAGGAAGAGCGAGGTCAGGGCGTTCAAGGAGGAGTGAGCCTAACATTATATTATAGTCTCTAACGATTCAATTATTATATTTTTAAAATTACTATCATCGTATCTGTCTGTCGTAACGTGTTCAATCCATTCTTGTGCAATTGTTCGATTAGTGTTCTAGAAAATCGATAAACCGAGTACTATCGTAATAAACTGAACCTGCCCTATCTCTATCTTTTCGTCGACTTCTATCTGAACAAGTACAATAGGAAGAGCGAGGTCAGGGCGTTCAAGGAGGAGTGATTTGCAGCCGTTGTAGTACTCGTACCTGTTTCAACGTGTTTAATCTGTTTGAGTGCAATCCTTAATTATTCGATTTATCTCTAGAAAACAATGACTTTTTCCTTTACCATTGCCGTGATTCCTCCCCCCTAATTCCACTGCACCTACATTAGAGGCATGCAATTTTAGACGTTCTAACGAGTCGAATCTGTTTTGTATCTGTATCAGTAGTAAGTCGATAATAAATTATTTATCACTGTCCCGTATTGAATAGATCAGTTTACAGTCACACTAAGAAACTAAATAAGTAAGCTAGGATTGATGAGCGCGAATGAAATGATGAAATTAGTGCCGGAGGGGATGTCTATAGAGTCGTAGACGGAACAGCAAAGGTGAAGTCCTTCTCCTCCCACTCCTCCTTCCCGTTCTCGTCGATGGAGAGGAGACGACGCTCACGGAGGAAGGCCGAGCCGTCTGAATATTGAGTTGGAACCTCTGTACATCATCATCTCCCTATGGATCCACAGATCATGAATGATTAGAATAGCTTTGAATTGTTGTGTCATTTTTTCCATGCAGCGATTAGAAGATAATATGAGAATGATCAACGAACCCTTCGACACAATCAGCGCGGTTTGGCATCTGGTTCCGTACATCGGCGGACTTCCAAATCTGACGAAGATGGAAGAGAGACAGCGAGGGTCGAAGCCCTTGATCTGCAATATTTATTTATAATCATAATTATCGTTCCTAATTGGCTAGATTAAAATGAAGAAAGAGGTGGGCATTGAAACTCTGGTGGAATGCAGGAAAGCTTGTCGTTGAAGCAATTATTATAGAGACGGGCAGAGACAGTTTGACAGCGTTAGTAAAAAACTGGTGCATGGTGTAAATCTCACACAGCTCACTTGCGCGTCCAACTGCGCGTCCGGATAGCACTCCTTCTTGTCGGTGCCGATGGTGAAGAGGGAGCAGGCAATCTGGAATGTGCACCTATCACTTCTTGTTATTGTTTTGGTATTGTTATTGTTATTGTTGTTTTGTTATTTTGTGAAAATGATGACGATAGCGAATTGATGCGACGCGCCTTCCGTGAATTTATGTAATCGATGAAACTCATTTGATCAATTTTTCGGCTACTTTTCTCACCTCGTCATTGGTCGTCGCCTCCGAGATGCTGGGCAGGATACCTCTGAATTCACAAATCGATCGCAAGAATTATCTAATTAAAGTTGAAGACTCGGAGATAGGAATAAATTTATAAGCGCACAAGTGTGTGAAAGAAAACGACTTCCTAGATAATGCTCACGGTACGATGACCGACCGTGCACAGTACTACGGTACCCCAACCAAAGAACGCCTTGACGCAGGTTGCGTGTCTCTGTCTATCCATTAATGTGCCTCATATCACACCTGAAGAGCGCCTCGCCGTGCTGCAGCTTGGCGTACGTCGCGTGCGGCGGGCAGTTGCCGACCGCGTGCGTGTCTGCAATGATTAGCGGACCAGTCTGGACATTTTCCGGCTCCGAGTTGTGTATTTCCCGAATTCGGATGAGTTCAATTCACAATAATGATTAGCGGATCTGTCTGGGCATTTTCCGGTTCTGGGTTACGGATTTCCCGGCTTCAGAAGGATTAAGATACTGTAAGAACTGAAAGAATGATGAGCCGAACCTTTGCTCCATGCGATCGGCTTCAGCTCATCAACCAGCTCATTGGTGAAGGAGTGCATTTCGTAGTCGCCGGATGGTCTGGAATCAAACTAATTATAAAATAGACCTAGGGGCCACAAGCTCCGCCCACTTTCCCTAGACACGATTTCACCAAAAAGCGAGACGAGGGAGCACAGTGTCAATTCGCAACGAAATCGGTCGACCAAACGCTTGTTCGGTAGCTATCGACCATATCTATCACCTCCCAATCACCGAACACGTAACTTTAATTTTGAGTAGGTCAAAAATGGCATTGAGAACTTAAATGAGGTGATTAGGACACTTCGAGTGTGAGCACAAAGTTCGGTGAAGAGTATATGACTAATTAGAATATTCCAGAATTTTTGGACATTTTTTCAGATTTTTATCATGTTTCCCCGAGGTGTGCTCGATCCGCGGGGAGAGGGGAGCGAGAGAGCGGGAGGAGTGAGAGAGACACACGCGAGAGAGGCTGCGCCCCCTTCCCTCTCCCTCTCACTTTTCCCTCTCGCCCGGTGTGCCTTGCGCGCGTGGTTTTCGGAGCATAACTTTTGTTCTAGACGAGATTTCCACAAACTCTAAAAAGGATGATGTTATTGGGTCCCAGAGGAACCGTTCGAACACACTTTTGGGCCCATAGCGAGAAATCGACTGTGTACGTTGCGGCCCCTAAATAGACCATCGAAATGTTTCCCCAACTGCCTGATTGACAATGGAAGTTGCGAACCCCACAGGACACGAAGCAATATAATTAAAGGATACCCTTACCGATCAATAGCCACGAAAGTGAATCCATTGTACTCCCCAGCATGAGACACTAGTGACTCGCAGAACTGCTTGCCGGTGAGAGGGGAAGAGAGGAAGTCGTGCACGATTCGGCCTGGAATATATCAGCTTGCTATTCCGAAATTTAGTAACATACCGTAACCCTCTAATCTAGTCAGTCAGATATAATCAGCCAGCAATCATTATGCTTCAGTCAGTCCGCAAACTATACAGTACGGAATATACTAGAGTAATACCAGTTTCTATCTCTGCAGGCAACTCGAGACCATTGCGCTACCGTGACCCCAAGCAGTCCGTAATTCTACCGTACCCCGACTCGTCGCATCCTTTCTCTGCTGCTTCGTGATCGAGAGGAGGACGCCGATCTTGCCCTGAATGGATTTAACTATTTGTAATTATTCATAGCGCCACACAACGATCAGCAACAGCGAACCGAGCTATTTGTTATGTAAAATGGGTGAAACACATTTACTTTGCAAATTTCTCCAAGAAGAATGAGCAGAAAATCAAAGAATGGCACTCAGATTCAATACCTGTTCATTGACGCCGAACCACGTGCCCTTGAGCGGGTCCTGCAGATCGATGCCTGGAGGTGTTGTTGTTATTATTGTTATTGTAATTGATATTGTTATTGTGAACGCAAATCTCACATTTTTTAACATCGTTGCACGTATTTTTATCTTATCATAGAAATCATATTTAGTCACATTTGCACTCTTTGGCTATCAATTGAAGTTTGTAGTGCTATTGTTTCACTCGAACGTAGCTATCATTGACGCTCTATTGCACTTTGCACTATGTTGCCGGACACTTGTCACGTTATCCGTAACTCTTCCCCTCACCCTCTTCCCTCTCTTGCAAGGAACACAACGATCACTGTCCACTCACAGTACACAAACACATCGATTTCATAACCCAGGGACAGATAACTCTCCTCAATTCTCTCTCATCGATCAGACAGTGCGAGAGACAAAGGGAAATGGAGAGACACTAACCGGACAGGATGCCGTCCCTCCACGCCGCCTCTGCAGTCGGCCTCGTCAGTACTTCGTCTCTGAAATTGACGCTCACTCGCGCTGTCTAACCGGCGAGAGAGCGTGCGGAATTGAGAGAGCAAGCCCGGATCATACCTTATCGACAGCAAGATCAGGGCGTGTTTGCTGCATGGCGGCTGCAGCGTCAGGAAGAGATTGCACATGCTGCAAATCTATCATTTTTTGATCGAAATATGGTTAGAGAATGCGAAATAGCATTGAAAAACGAGAGACGGCAGAGAAAAAGACCAGATAGTGACAGAGAGAGGTGACGAAATAGATAACACCGAGGGAACGACGAGGAAAGGAGGAGGAGGGAGGGAAAAGGACAATGCATGCGTGTTTGGTTAGAGTTTGTAGAGCAGCGACCGTCGAAGGTCAACAATTTGATAATATTCTGAATTTATAGTCACGTTCGCTAGAGATCAGACGAACATGAAAAGGAAAATGGAAGAGAGGAATGGAGGAACCGACCTGTCTACTGAAGAAAAGGACGAGAAAATGAGGGAGTGTTAGTATTTGAGTCTGCGAAAAGTTCTCTCGAGGATCTGACTCTCTCACTTGGCAATGTTCTTATCGGTCAGAGATGCGATTGAGTATGGGAAGAAACAGTGGATAGATAGGGCTCTCCCATAGGTTGGAGAAGCGATAGAGCAAGTGAAGATGAGTGAGTCAGACGATTGTTTCGCCGGTCAGCGGAACAATATACAGATGAGGGTCAGGAGAGGTTATCATCTGACGACTCCAGCAGGAAAAGTGCTTGCCATTCTAGTGTAGTGACAAGGCGTAATCTGTTGCTTTGAGCGTATTCGTAGGACGAAGTGGTCATCTTTGCATGGTCCACAACTGTGCTGACGACTCTAGTCTACGAAAGGCCTCACAATTCATCGGTCAAAGAAAGTTGCCACCTTGGTGACGTATTCCTTTGTCAGCGACAGACTTTTGCACTTTTCCATGCAATAAACAACCAGCTTGGGAAAAATGTGCGGAAGAAAAGAATATTTATTATTGACACAGATCCTTGATTGACAGTCCAATCCACATAAAAGAAAGGAATCGAGTCCACAATTGCTTGTTCATTCACCCTTACTTAGAGACCGCAAGCTCCGCCCCTTTTGAGGGAAAAAGGAATCGCGCAAAACCTGAACCGAGAGAGCACAAATAGAATTCAAATCCGTTTCGAGTGATCAAGTGCGCGTTCTGTAGCTATCCAGAGCCTCTATAAACTGCCCGTGGAGCAAAATGATCGGACAACATTAAGTAGGTCAAAATCGATAATAAGAGGAGCAGAGTATGGAATTAGAGGCTTTCTACTTATCGTATCATGGTACTTCACTCGCAATATGTTACTTATATTTTTAAAAGAACATTACACACAAAAAAATATCCGTAAATCTGGAATCCGCTAAATTTAGCGGATTGATATCCGTAACGAGTTCCGCTAATATTAGCGGATTCAATCCGTTATCTCAGCTCTAGCGGATATATCCGCTATTTTATTGTGGATCATTTCACGTTCACCATTCTGCTCTCTCATTCTCGTCATTTCATTCCATTCTTGCTGGTCGTCGTTAGTGTGCGCAGTGTGTTCGTTTTCAATTTCATCCCTGATAAGAGGAAATCGCCCCTAAAGGTTCGTACTCGATTCTATCTCGTTCAGATAACAAGTCGTTTGGGATTTTTTTTCGATTTTGATGCACTCAAGCTCAAGCATCACAGGCAAATTTCTTGTTGAGGGGTTTAATTTCATCGCAGAATTTCTTGACATGCCCGTTGTATCTCTTTGCTGGAAGTTACAGAAAGAATTTCAATATTATACAAAGGAATTTGCTCAAGTTTCTTGCTTGCAGAAAAGATAAGTTCTCTGATCCAAGGACTCTCTAATGCAATTCTTTCAGTATTATCAAAACGCCTTCGCAATCTGAATTCAAGCACTTTTGGATGGAAGCTATCGTGAATTTATCGAAAATATCACGCGTTTTCCTTTGCCGCGTGTATTTACACCCCTTGTCCTTGATAAAGTTGTTATTGCAAGTTAAGTCATGAATTTACATAACAAGTATGAAATTCAATAAAAAAGTATTTGATTGAGATAATTATGCTAATTCCTCGAGCCAAAATAGCGGATTGAATCCGCTAATATTAGCGGATTGGGCCTTTGTTCGCCGCTCCGAGCGAGAGGGAAAATTGCGGAATGAATCCGCTAAATATAGCGGATTGGAGGATAGCGGATTGAATCCGCTAAAATAGTTAGCGGATATATCCGCTAGAGCCACTTCAGCGGATATATCCGCTAGACATATCCGCTAATATTAGCGGATATTTTTTTGTGTGTAGAGTAGAAAAAACAGGAATTAGAACTGTCCCCGAATTGAGCTTCTCTTTGAAAGAAATCAGTCCGCGCGTATTTCTCGATTCCGACTTCCGTTGTTTATCTCTAGCATTTGCAAAAGCTTTGCAACCTACCGGACTCGAACCTCAAGACGCCGGATTGCAAAGCAGACGCGCTACCACTGCACTATCGACGGATGTTGGGGCTTTCTCGATCCCTCATGATCACTGTGTCTGGATTTAGGCTCCGCCCCCTATGTATCACTACCCGATTTCGAGTCGATCATGTAGGGAAATGAGAATGCACTTTTTAGCGCAGCTTAGAGAAATGATATTCACAAACGTCCAAAAGTATGATGTTATTGGGATCCTGAGGGACAGTTCGGCTACTGTTTTGACATCAATTGATCAAAACGACAATCCACCTTGCGGTCTCTAAGCAAAATAATACAATTCATAGAGAGTCCCGATAATTTGCTTCTTTTCAATTTTTTTCAATGCATTGTGTTGTGTCTCAGTTCGATCACATTTTTCTCTCATTTTTGCCCTTCATAACTTCAATTACGTGATTTCTTTGTACTATATCTTTGACCCCGTAGATATTTGATGTAGTTCTCGCGGCAAAATAGAACGGCTTATTTCCAATTGTTTCCCAAAGATCCTTTAAAATGAAGTATTAAATGTGAACTATATGTAACAAACGTACAATTGACAGACAAAGGGCGCTGGGTGCGTCCAATTCGTTATTTGAGTCAGTAAGATCGAGATTTTAACGAGATACCAACACACAAGTTGTTCAATTTGCGAGTTCCGGAAATCGAGATGGAATCAACCACCTCGGCCAACGTAAATAAAAGCGAATCTGAACGTGTTTTGAGGCTTTTTCAAGTTTAAAACGCGACAAATTACCATTCATTAGTTCTGTGCAGTGAACTCGAACCGACCCGAGTCGGCGAATGTGATTCACTGGTGCCGTGCTGAAAAAGAAAACCCTTTTTGTTGGACCTCGGAAAAGGGCAGATGGGAACTATTCGCGATACCGTCTCCGACATTGCATTTGTCGCTCGCCTACTTCCGGTTCTCATCCGACCGAGCGCCTGCAATAATGACTTACATCGGTAGAGATTCGACGAGATTGAAGCCAAGTTCCGGCACTACTTTTCCTTCGAAGAATTTGATAATGCCTACGAAGGAGTAACAGATGAGTTATGGAAGCCTTCTTTGCAGAGATATAATTCAAGTGCATTGATCTGAGCAGTAAGGGTGCCAGTTGAGCGCAAAATGGACCAATCTCGGTTACTTCCATTCTTGGTCCCATTCCCTCAATCAAATTTGGTTAGAACGTATTGAAGAAGATAATGTTTCCTCTGTATGGAATCTCAAATCAGGGGCTTTCAGATAGTCGCATGCCCAGAGAAGAAAAAGTTTGGAGTGAAAGCCATCTGGCCCAAACGAGAAAGTAACGGATATTTGACCGTAAAACTGCGATTTAGGAAATTTTGTAGTGCAAAACAATCATAATCGTCATACCTCCTCAGCCAATTTGATTCGATCGATAACTGTTGTCTCAGTGCGATTGAGTATGGTAGCATGCACTAAATCTTTCGCTACTTTGCTCACCTTAAAGAGGAATAAGTTTTCGCTTTATCTTTTCGGGTATTTATCTAATTTACCTTTCTCATAGCCAGAAGAGATTTGTCATCCAACTTTTTGAATATAATCTCCACTAATTCAAATGGAAGTTCCAACAGATAATAATAAGTTTATCGCGCAGTGCGAGGTAACATAAGTGGAGACGAGAAGTTTAATTAAAATGGCTACTTCAAACACGATATTACGATGTCGGACTAGCGACAAAGTTATGGTTCTAGGAGGGGAAGTCAATATTCTTAAAGAAGGACGAAACTCAAATATTGGAAGAGCCAATTCCCTGTGCGATCAGGGTGAGATACTGTGGGGAGGGAGGGAAGAAGGGAAGCGGGTGAGAGCGGCAGAGTACACTAGAGTCCCCTCCTCTCTCCCACCCTCTTCCCTTCTCTGCGTCTCTGCCCTCTCTTTGCACCGCGCATCTTGAATTTGCCTGTGCCATGTACAAACTTTGAGCGCGCTTTTCTCGCTTCATAGTAAAGCTAGAACGTTCTAGTTTTCGAATGTCTCCTGCACTTAAAGGGACCAACCTAACCAGATGGTCAGATTTGCCCGGAAAATATTGAGTTTAGTCCTCCTTTAATGTAATTGCTGACAATAGAAGGACTACTGTTACAAATTATTGAGTCGTCTAGTCTATTCCAAAAAACAATAATTCTATTAGGAAGGAAATTCAAGTATCTATTACTGGAGGCACGGAATGGACACAATTTGAGTCGATTACCTCTCGATGTACCTATTCGGGTAGAGAAATTAAAGAATGAGCGACAATTAATGTCAAGGTGGTTAAAATAATTTTGTAACTAGTTAGTAAATCAGAATGGATTCGGCGATCGGAGAGGGATGGAAGGTCGAGAGTCTTCAGGCGTTCGCGGTAGGGGGGGGAGGTAATCCACAACGGGAAAAGACGATTCGTGTGAAGCGCCTCTGTACCTTTTCATTGCGTGCAATATCGGTTGTCGTGCCGGGGTTCCATAATTCGCTACAGTACTCTAGGAGGGGACGGACGTAAGTGGTGAATAGCTTGGAGTAGAGGGTGATGCTTCTTGATTGAAATGATCTATGGATGAAGGAACAACGTGCGGAGCGGTACAACTTGCGGAGAGGAACAACGTGCGGAGAAAGGATCGGAAGACATTTTACTGGAAAGGCAAATACTGTGTTATAACAACATGAAAATAAAGAGGCAAACCAAAAAAAGTGAAATACATAATGCGAGAGTTAAGTGCCCAGGCGTGACGCTTAGGCCATACAAGCCAAGCGGCTGGCATTTAAAAAAGTCGAATTATATTTTAAAATGATACGTGAGCATTTTCGAGAATTTTTTTCCAGCTTCAAAAGACACAAATAAGCACATGCAAATGTAATTGGCAATTGTTTGTTTATCCTCTTCTCTCTCTGGCTTCTTTCTCTCCTCCCCCCTCATTCGTCCCTCTGCTCTCCCTTCTCGTCGGTTGGTACTCGCAATGCTCCTTCTGCTTCTTCTCCTATTCGGTCTACCACCACCCGCCGCGGCCGAAACCTGCGAGAAGCCTGCGGTGAGCACATTTGGTCCTAATTGACGGATACCGTAATCGAATCGGAACGGAAAACAACGATTTGACGGATACGGTCTTACCGTAATCGAATCACGAGTGGAACGATAAGATCAATCGCAGGTCTGCCTCCACTTTATCTCCTGCTACGACGACTCCGAGCTGAAGCCCAATGCGACCAGAAGGCTGCCCGCAGTTGATGGTAAGGTGTTGGCACCGTGCCAGATCGAAATGGATACGGTACTTTTGGCACCGTGCCAGTTCGAGTTGGATCGGTGCCAAAAGGATACGGTACCCTTGGCACCTTGCCAAAACTCGAATTTTCAGCAGTGACGAGAATCGACGATGCCGTCAAAAGGAAGCAGGCGTGCAACGGATTCGGATCGGTCTCAACGCTATCGATCGTGTGAGGATTCTTGATGGAACGACTTGGCATGAAATGTCTCTCTTCATTTTGGGCACTCTCTCACCTCTCTGACCGGTGAAAGAGCGTGGGAAATGAAGAGAGTCCGTAATAATAAAGTCATTTCGCAGTTCGACGTCGCTCTCGGCAATGAATTTTTCCTTCGAAACGGACGCGAATTTCGCATCATTCGCAATCGGATTGAAAGAAAAAGCGAACTACCTCAAGTTCAGCTCCAAAAAGCAAGACGAAATTGTGAAAATCAACGGCCTGGAGAGGGGTACGGTACTCCGTTCAATAGCTACAGTAACCAGCTTACAGTACTCGAGCACACAAAGCGCTCGCCGACCGCGTCGCACGGCCGCGCGACTTACTCGTTTCAAGTGGAGCATCCGGACGGAGTGCATCGACGACTGACTTATTATTGTTGATCTTTAATCTCTGCAGAAGCATCTTCAATCTTTCATCGGAGATCCGATCTTCTTTCTCAATAAAAAGGGAGATGGAGATCCAGCAAATTTCAACGTTACTATGGAGTTCTGGAAGAATCTCAGGAATCAATGTTAGTTGATCTTTGACTTTTAATCTTTGATCTTTGATCTCTTCAGTAGCCTGCGACGTCAGCGTCATCCACGATCATTGCCACGACGAGAACTGTCAAAAGGTAATTAATTAATTAATTTTAATTATTAATTAACATTTTATCAGGCCTTCATCAGCGCTCACGCAGTGCACTGCGCACCGGGCCAAATTTTGTGGGTTTATAAATATTATTGAATTGAATTATTTAATTATATTTAATTATTAATTTTGATTAATTTCAGGACGAAAAGAATCGTCCGTCAGGGCACTTGGGAAACAATCCGTGATATCGAGTGCAACGATCAGCTCTGGTGGTTTCGAGCAGAGGATAGGACACTATACCGGGAAGGGGAACTGAACATAATCTGTCGACTGTCGCCTCCAACGACACCCGCCCCGAGTAAGCTTCGATTCAGTTCGAAACACGGATGGCTTGACAACAAGACTTGAAATGTAGCTAAACAACATGTTAGGGAAATCACAAGCGTGACTCATTTCGATGCCGACTGTAAGCAGCATGTTGTTTAGCCGCATTTGTCAAAAAATTAACTCTCATTATTCTGCACGCTCTCTCCTCTCTGGCCGGTGAGAGAGCGTGCATGCATGAGAGACGTTTTCTTTCGAAGTCATCTCTGCTTCGGGTAGTATGGAATACCATTGCGCGTTCAGGCACTGCCCCCACTACCGTCACTGCTCCAGAAGAGACGACGACTGTCGACGAGGAGCAGGGAGAAGATGAGGAGAAGTCAGACGTCGATGCGGATGGTCTGAAGGCCGGCAACAGCACAGTGCAGCCGAAGGCTGTCAAGGCGAAAGCAGAGAAGGAGGAGGGCAAGAGCCTGTGTGAGTTCAGAAAGATCAAAGATCACGTTTTCGAAAAGATCAAAGATCACATTTTCAGCCAGCAACAAATGGCTGTGGATCGGGCTGGGAGCGGGCGCCGTCGCGATCATCGCCATCGTCAACGTCGTTGGGGTGCGGACCATGTTGTTGTTGTTGTTGTTATTGTTGTTGTTATTGTTATTGTTTACAGTGCGCCCTCTGTCGTAGGAAGGGCAAGAACAACACTACGAAGGCGCAGAAAAAGACGACGAAAAGCACGAAGAAAGGTGCGAAAAAGAAGAAGGTATTATCGATTTTGTTTTCGAAAATATATGAGCAATTCAGGGAGGAAAGCAGGGCTTAAAGCTTGATGACTCGTCGTGAGTTTTTGACCTTTGATCTTTGATCTTCAATCTTTGACCTCTTCTCAGAAGTCAACAGCCGTCAACGTCGGAATCGAAGCCCGAACCCGAAGCGAAGCCACTAATCGCGCAGAAATCTAGCCATGTACGAGTTATTGTTGTTGTTATTCGTTTGTTTTTGTTTTTAATGTCCAAATTAATAATTTAGAACTCTAACTTCTCGTGCGACAACACCGAGATGAATCTGGATCGGCTGAAGACCGAAATGATCAACTGAAATGGTCAAGAAATGATCAAAAAGTTGAATTAAACAAAAATATGAATGAAGAGCATCTGAGCATCCGATTGGCAACTACCAGTGAAAGAGGACAATGCAGTGATCGGGGCTCAGACTAGGCTCTCAGGAGTTAAAACAAAAGAGATCGAACAGTGTTAGAACTGAATTCATCCTGAAACAATTGATTCTTTGGGTCCCCGTCCTTTATTTGCGATTTTATTTGTTCATGCATGATACGCAAGGATATAGACAATGAGCACAACTCAGCTTTATGCAACTGATTCACTACAAGAACGAACGGCGGTTTCGACTCGACTCAGAAATCGGGCATCTCTATGATGAAGTCGCCTCTATGCTACTTCGGCTCTACCTTCGGCTCTTCCTTCGGCTCTTCCTTCGGCACTTCCTCAGTATTCTCAGAAGCCTCGGAAGTCTCAGCCTCAGGGCCCATATAAATTGACTATTGATGTTATTTTTATTTAGTTTTTAAATAAATTTATTTCTCACAACCCCTCGGAAACTATCAGTAACCACTACAAATTGGACTCATAAATAGCCTCAGTAGCCGTGTAATGAGAAGCCAAGATAAGAACTATTTTTCAACTAAATTAGATTTATCAACTTTTTAAAATCGATTACAGTACGCAAAAGCAATGTGTGTCTCTGCTTAAAAATAGTTTTCAGAGAGGGGGTCCGGGGGAACACTTGGGGGGGGGGGGTATTAACACTAAACACCAAACAGTGTTATTAAGAGTTCATCTCTTTTTATTCTAAATAGCGTGCCAGAGAGAACAAATCGCGGCATACGAACTTTCGTGACTCTATTCTGAGTGAGCTGCGCGGTCTACGGTGAGGAGAAATGAGAGGGAGAATAGAGAAAAACAATTTTGTCGCTAGAATTCGTTAAATTTCTCATGTCCCACATTTGAAGCCTATTCTATTTTTGCGTAAGAATATGATTACACAAAGCGCAGAGTCATTTTGAGTGAGTTTTGAGTGACAAGTTTTGAGTTTTGAGGAACCCCTCATCATTTTTGCACTCTCATTCACAGCTCCGCGCGCGCGAATCACGAAGAATGGTTTGCGGCGGCGAACAATGGAATTCGTCTCTCTGACACACTGGGTTCCAGATAAGAACGACTCCTTTCCCCTCACTATTGGATGGAGCGAGTCATTGCTCATTGCACTATTTACTGGCATGTACACCAAAACGGCAGTTCGTGTACACCAAATGTGTAGCTTTACACCAAAACTGCACAGTGCTCAGCTTTATCACATGATAATTACTCAACTGTATCTGTACAGTAAGTCCAAAATAAGAAAAATTAATTGTTACAAT
This sequence comes from Pristionchus maxplancki, assembly GCA_900490775.1. Classification (NCBI taxonomy): domain Eukaryota; kingdom Metazoa; phylum Nematoda; class Chromadorea; order Rhabditida; family Neodiplogasteridae; genus Pristionchus; species Pristionchus maxplancki. The sequence goes on from LS546714.1 coordinate 429,475, forward strand.
ATTGGAGGTGCTTGACTGAAACGAATTGTAAGTTTTGGGGTCGTTTGACCCCAATCTGAGTTTTATATTGACCGATTTGTGTATTGAACATTTCTGCATTGCTCGACGTTAGAAACCACACAGGCTTTTCCGAATGTTGGAAACACTGAAATATGTTTTTTATGTCATTCACTACGGTCGCAGTTGCAATCAACCAACCTCGAGAAGTTTCTCAATATCTTCCATCGAAAATAGAGGAAGTGAGTGCTCGTAAGCATTAAATTCAAGTTGTTTGCACTTGCGCTTGAAAATTTCACGAACGATCGAGACATGAGTTATCGCAGGCACATTATGAGCGCTATTCTTCAGCGAAATGCTCAAGCATGCGACCATTTCAGCTATCTTTAGAATAAAGCTAGGGGCCACAAGCTCCGCCCACTTTGTGTTGACATGATTTCGAAAAAAACGAGACGAGGGCGCACAAAGCTCATTCTAAACCAAATCACTCGTCCAAAAGCGCGTTGGATAGCTATTACTACCCCCTACCGAAATATCAAAGGCCAAACTGTGTGCAACTTCAATAAGTAGGTCAAAATGGATCCGAAAATTTAAAAGCGCTATTTCGACCACTTCCTGTATTGACACCGAGTTTGGCCAGAGATTTCCTGACTAAATGGAATATTTCAGGAATTTTAGACATTTTTTCAGATTTTTATCATGTCTCCCCGAGGTGTGCGTGAACCGCGGGGAGAGGGGAGCGAGAGGGCGGGGGGAGCGAGAGAGACACACGCGAGAGAGGCTCCGCCCCTTCCCTCTCCCTCTCACTTTCCCTCTCGCCCGGTGTACCTTGCGCGCGTGGTTTTCTGAGCATAACTTTCGATAGAGATGAGATATCCACAAACGGTAAAAAGTATGAGGCTATTGGGTCCTTGAGGCACAGTTTGAGCACATTTTTGACCTCATAGCGTAAAATCGGCTATGAACGTTGTGGCCCCTAAATAAAGCTAATGAGATCTGAAAATAAAAGATCACACAAAAGGTTAATCATGCTTTCGCGAAGACCATACCTGCCGTGAGCGGATGTAGAACACAAGTGATGATTGTCGGACGCATCTTTCCCATAAAATTTATCCACGGCGCGCTTAAACTCGCATTGTCTAACTTTAAGTTTTAAAATTGTTCACTATCTACACTTTTACAGAGAATAAGTACGTCTTGCAGAGTAAATAAATGTAACTCACTAATCGACAACATGTTCAATGACAACGAAAATGTCACGAATTTGTTTGCTCTCAAGAAAGTTTAACAGCATTTCGTAAATTTCCAATTGTAAATGGCATAGCGTGAGCTCGTTAAAAATTGTTGTTCGAGTGAATGGTTTCAGGTATTCAAGCAAAATCCTAATCTTGTTCGGTCTCAGATTCGCGCTTATATTCTGAAATGTTTCTGTAAATGCAACATTATAGTTCGGTATGTACAACCTTGTGTATCCTTTATGCATATTTCATTCTGGGAAAGTTCAGCTTGTTAAAAACCGTCTGATAATATAGTTTCGAGATCCCGACGTTGGATCTGTGGAAATCAAACGCTAGTAGCACAAGGTCTCCCATGTCCTGGCAAATGATATGTACCAGTATAAATAGATAAATATTCCGAGACTGGTAACTCTCAATTACTGTACTCATCTCTCGAAATGTTCTAAGACAGTCGACCTCTATGGGACCTTTATAGCGGAGCAGAGAAGATTCAAGTGCTTCTTTGGTTGAGCGACTTATCTAAATTTTTATCTTTTATGATATTTTATTAAAATATAGGGTAATTCACAAGTCTCATTTGATGAAGGGAAGGAATGTTCAGAAAATCGCGAATCTTATCGATTACATTTTCAGCTTTCGAACCAATTCGGCAAGTTTAACGAAAAAGAGCGCAAGGTCTGAAACAGAAACAATTTTGAATTGAAATTCCATCGTGTTACTGATTTCGAGTTTCATTGAATGAAAAAGGATCAACCTATCATAAACAGTTTTGTAATTGGTAGAGAACAATCTAGATAATTGTCTTTGAGCGCGAATTATTATACTTTGTTAATAGTATGCATACCTTGGGTAAGTCGTGGAGCAATTGCTTTGACTGATTTTGGACGAATTTTTCGGAGAATTTCTTCGACCACGCCACTAAGAAGATTTTTTATTAAAATAGAGATATCATGTTAAAAAAATTACTAGTCCATCGGAAATGTGAGTATAAGGTTAGGAAATCGTCTCCTTGCAAGGTACTCCGACAATAAATTTAATATTGTTGCATTGATGCAATGCAAAATAATCCATTGAAATCGCGTGTTGAGAATGCCTGGTTGAAGGTGCTTGAGAAAAAGGCCAAGTTCGTCCATATTTAAATCGGCATGGAATCTCTTGAAGAATAAGTTGACATGTTTAACGAACTATAATCACCTTGCGAGAGAGTGTTCCGTATTTCGTTGTGGGATGTTTGAAACGATTAAAAATCGTCAAATAATGCAGTTTAGAGTATCCTATATCATTTGGATGAAATTGAATTTGAACGTTAACAGTGTCATACGTTTCCTGGTTAAATTCATGTAAATGTTTAAAAGTTTAATGTCATGAAGAATGGCTCATATTTTTAAAAATTAATTAAAGACTATTACACTCTTTCTCAATTGTGTGTATTGTGTGTTGAGTATCAAAAATTGTATACCGACCTTTCCATGTAACCTCAGACATGTAACCTTCGTAGGTCCTCTAAAGGTTACAAGCGACGACTCGAGACATTCCTTTACTGATCGACTAACCTGAAAATTGAAATTTTGAAATTATTTAAATCAACTTTAAATTCACACTCACTATTCTCATTTGTAGCATAGAAGCGAGGTCCACATACGCACAGATCGTATCAATTGCAATTGATGGGAGATTAGGAAACACGAGCACCATTTCAGAACCAGATTGTAGAACCAGATTGTATTTGCGAATGATTCGCGAGCAAGCTTGGATTAATATTAGCGTCCTTTTAACCGTCGATAACAGCACTCAATTTTTTTTTGCATAATCCAGAATAATACCGCAACAGAATAGTATAAATGAGAGATGCTGGAACTTTCTGAACGGCTTACTTTTAGAACCAAATTTTATGCAGGCTGATGATCGTGAAAACAGCAGTTGACAGTTTTTATCACGCGCGACGTAGTCACTTGCAGGAGCACAAGTCAATTAAAAATTCACAAACGAATATATTCCACTATATTCAAACAATATACTTATCAAACAATCAAACATTCAATCAAACAATATATTGTTCAGAAAACTTGAGATGTTTGACGGAACAGAAGCTCATTCATCTAACAGGAAACGTTGACATTGATGCTTTCCAATTATCATTAACATTGTAAATTACATTTGCCCGCTATCACCAGCCCCGTTAGAATAAGAGCTACTTTCAGGTTCCATTTCTGCTGAAGTCGAGCAAGAAAACACGAGAAAACGTGAGATCGAATCTTGAATTGATCTTTGATCTCCACAAGTTCATTGTTTTCTTACATTCTTGAACAAAAGAATTGTAATCCACGACGTGACACATCCATTAACCGCAAATCCAATCTTGAACACAGCATAGTAGACTTTGATGGGGGAACAGCTGAGGAGGGTGAACATCAAAGATCAAAGATCAAGAAGAGGAAGAATAGTGAATCATACATCCTTATGGAGAACATGACCATAGAAAGGTCAGAACGGTCAGAAACCAACCACCTAAAGGCAGATTAAAGAAGGAGAAATATCAAAGTTTGAGTGCCTACACTGTAAACGCAGTCTTGTAGCTATCTCCAACCATATCAGAATTCTGAAAACCCCGTGTTTGTATCTGATTTCTGAATCAAGTTAGAGCGAGTTGGCTTCGAGCCAAGTCACCCTGATCCCAGGCAACGGGCGAGAGAGCGTGCGAAATGGAGAGAGCGCGGATATACCCTCTGGCATAGTAGCCGTTTCGCATCCCTCCTTCTTTAAATTCAGCATTCTTCGAGTCAAACGAGTCATTCTTCGAGACACTCATGTGTTACCCTGACAGTAATAGATCATGCAAAATGAAGAGACGATTGCCAGAATCTCAAAGTCTATCCATTAGCACTCCATTCAGTTTGATGTCGCGAGTCTAAGACGAGCCTGATTTGGCATTAGACTTTGAACCTGATGTTTATTCTGAACATTTAACTTCTTTTTTAAAAGTTTCACACGAGCAATGTGAAACAATTGCAGTGTAATGTCGACGCGTCCTGTCGAGTACTGTAGACAATAGACGCTTCTTTGCTGATTTAAACGTCATTCAAATTGAGTTTGTTCAATTTTTCTTCTCCAACCAGAAGAGCGTCGTTCACCGCCTACGGCGGCGTTTTGTTCTTTAACACGTTTCCTCACGTTCCACCTACTTCACAAAATCTCGCGCTCGTTGTGGTAGGGCGAGTCTCTGTCATTCTCCCTCTTCTGCGTCTCTGCCCGAGAGAATATCTCTGACGCTCTCGCCGGACACACACGCACCCAATGACTCCTGCGCTTTATTAATAGTAGATATACTTGTTCACAGGAATGGCGCTCGACTTTCGGACACTTCCCCTAAATGCCTTCGACAAAATGCGTTGTTTCGTGGAGAATCCAGCACTTTTTCAAATGAGACTGGTAGGCACTTAATTTTAAATTGTATGTCTGATCTAATTTCTAGGTAAGCCGCTCGTCAAAGAAAATCATCGAATTCTCACTACTCCGCAATTCAGGGCCTATTTATGTCGATTGTTTAAGAATATCCGGAATTGTGAGTATTTAAAATACTTATCGGAATTACCGAAATAATGGAAAATAACCATGTATGCAGGAAAAATATATACGCAAAAATAGATATTCCCATAGTGCAAACATCCATTTCGATTTCAACCGCAACAGCGGAGTCTCAATGCTCTACTTTTTATCTGTATTCAAGATCAAGATGTTCAATTATTCCTTCGAGATCTTCTGTCATCGAATAAGCATGGTAAGTTTAATCTATTGGGAGACACATTTCTCACACAAAAAAAACATCAGAACGAACTGAAACTGAATGATGCTCAAAAATTCCTTGAAAGCGTGAAACCATTCATTAAAAGAACAAGTTTTCGAGCTCTTCGACTGTCTTATCTTCAACCAAATCTATTAGACACGATTATTGAATTCTTCAGAAGAAAACAAATTATCGAAGCTGTTTTTGAGATAAAACGACCAATGGATTAGTGAGTTTCGTTAAACCAAAACAAAATGGTTAATCAATTTTCTCCAGTGCACCGTGGCTTGTTTTGGTACAAAATATGCTTCGTCCTAATAAGCTCACATGTTTTCTTCCTAGCCCCACACAAGGTATTTTAACCGTTTTTTTTCACTTAAATTTTGAAAACAAATATTGAGGACATTTCGAAGGAAATTCAACGAAAATGAATCGCAAGACCGCAACAGTCTCTAATTTCAGATCTAGTCAACTTTGTGGTGAGCCTTGCGGAGGCAGTGAGAGAAATGAAAGTCTCTATGGTTAATTCCGAATACGGAGTTAGCGGTCGTAACCAGCCTATCAACTTGAAAACAGTCGACATCGTTCGAGCAATAATGAGTAGAAAGTGTGAGGTACTCGACTTTAGTGCAGACTCGTCGGTTATGGCTCGCTTATCATTTGTCGATTGCGAACAACTCATGAAGGTTCGGCATATGAAAAGAAGTATATGAATTTGCCCAAATTTGCAGTTCTTCCACCGCTTCGAAAAGCCGATACAGTTTCGAGCTAGCGCCAACGTTGATTCGATGGAGATGCAAATAGGAGTGTACACATTCAGGACTTCGCCAATCGAGATGAATAACTTTCGAACGATTGAAATCAATCATCTGGATATTGTTGGAGAACTCATCCTCATTTGATTCCATTGCCTGTCTGTTTATTGTTATTGAAACCATATTTATTGCATTGAATTGTATGGGACTATGGGCTGGAGATAAAACGTTGATATAAGGGCACTGCCAGAGGAAAAATATTAATGCGTTGCGCATGGATACTGTATTTTTGCCGATGCGTCTCTCTTGTATCGTTTATCAGTTTCATAAATCAGGAAAACGAAGAAAATAGCGAAATGTCGCTCGCCTTTCGGAGACTTCCTCAAAATGCCGTCGATACAATTCGCTGTTTCGTAGACAATCCGACACTTCTTCAATTGAGACTGGTAAGCTTGTACGGTAATTTCCAATGTAGATAAGATGTATGAGGCCTATCATATTAATAGGTGAACCGATATTCGAAGGATGTTGTCGAATCAGCACTACTTCGGTATACAGGGCCTACATGTGTATATAATTTGAGCATATGCGAAAATGTGAGTTATTCACATATTTATCGTATAGTACCTCATTCATTTTACCTCAAAGTAAAATGCTTCAATGCACTTTTTTCGAAAACATGTTCGAAATATTTTTTGCAGAACTTGTCGAACACTGTTGATGTACTATTCGATCTCCACCACACCCGCGGAGTATCAAAACTATATTTTCTATCTATTTTCAGCTCCTTTAATTTCTCTTGGGAGATTTACTGCAGTCGACTAGACATGGTATGTATACTGAAGCTAGTGAGGAACATTGTGCACAACAACTCTTCAGAGAGAGATGAAGACGAGCGATGCGAAAGCATTCTTTGAAAAATTGAAACCATACATTCACAGAACAGATATTCAAAGTATTGATTTGAAGAATATTCAGCCGATGTTACTAGACACATTCGTTAATTTCATCGGAAGAAAACAGATAATTAAATTTCAATTATTCATAAATCGCAATGTGGACTAGTGAGTTAATAGTCTTCTTTGTTAAATTGATGGTTGCATACTTTTAAGTGGCCAGTTTCTTGAGCTAGTGAGAATTGTTCGTCCAAGAATGCTTAAGGCAATTTTACCCCGGCCTACGCAAGGTTGTCTTTGAATAATTATGATTTTGAATCATTTATGTAATTGTATCAATTGTTTTCAGATCTGGTGGACTTTGTGTTGGGCATTGCTGATGTAGTGAGAGAGATGCAATTATCAATGATGAATTTCGAGAATGAAACAAGCAACGTGTTCAACTTAAACTATGCCGAAATCGTTCGAGAAATTCTCAGTCGTAATTGTGAAATACTCCAATTCAACTCAGCCTTGGCATCAACTCCACGTTGTTCATTTTCCGACATTGCGCGGCTGGTTCAGGTTCGGCACTAGATAAACTCCCTAACTTCATTTCACTTTCACAGTATTTTCATCACTCCGGAAAGCCAGTGCAGTTTCGTACTGGCTTCAATATCCATTCGATTGATAAACAAATCGGAGAGTACGGAATCAAAGCGTCATCGATCGCAGTTCATAACTTCCGTATAATTGAAATTAAACATATTGGAGAAAATAATGTCATTTGACTCAATTGCATGCCTGGATATTGTATTTTATGCTGATTCGGCGCTTCTGCCGTTGAGGGGGCCCTGTACTTTTTACAAGTTACAAGGAATGATAGGGGGATAGGGTGGGTATCATGGTGAAAGGATATTATGGATTAATACAGTGCCATTCTCATTATCACACTCATACTCATACTGTCTTCTCATGTGGCAACGTTGATAATGGATCCTCTTCTAATATGAGTTTGTTCCTTTTTATTGTGTTTTAACGCTGATTTGTATGAGTTGTATGAAATGTGGACGATAAAACGTTTTTTGAGAATCATAGGTTTTCTAAAGCGCGTCATAAGGCCCATCATAAGGTCGCCTCATAAGGTTCTTCATAAGCGCATCATCTAATAAAGGCATTGCCAAAGGAACCATGTGGAAGCCGCGCACAAGTCTATTCCACCTGACGCGTCTTTTTAAAAAGTGGAAGCGTTCAAATTGCAAATCGACTCCTCTGATCAGAACAGTTAATACATTGGTCACGAGTCAGTAACAAGGGCTATGCCGCTTCACTTGTGGGAGCTTCCTTTAAAAGCCATCGACAAAAGCTACAGATTCCTAGACATTCATACTTTTCTGGAACTGCGATTGGTATGCAAGCACTTCTTTGAAACCTAGTGAATGTAACTCTCTTTCACAAGGTCTGTCGCAATGCCAAGAAAGACGTGCATGAATCAATGGTTTATTCTTCATGCGAAACGCAGATCAAGACGATTCGTATATACCGAAGGGTACGTGCCTAATTTAATAAAACTCGTGCCCCTTCGAATGATGGATGGGTGGCTCCTCAATCCAATCGGCCATCCCGCACTCAGCCATAATGAGACCACATCAGTTCCGGCGCGAGCAAATTCTGCATTAGCTGAGGCAAACGGCAATAGGGCGCCTGCGCCGACCAGGTGTCGAACGCCCGACATCGCGATCCGAAATAGAAAAACTTACCTCCACACGACGTTGGCTATGGTGGGTAGCGTTCTAGAGTCCTTGTCATTCCTAGGCAAATTGGTATCGCATGGATTGGGATAGGGCGACTGGATTAGGGAAAGTCGGCGTAGTGTTGTGTCATGGCTAAGACTATTTGACGTATATGGCTCCACACCTAATGCTGTTTTTGAACTGATGTGAGACAGTAATCATCCCAAAAACAACTATTTCAGGCTACTGACGAGCATGTCGAGTTCCAACTTTCCATCTCTACCAGAATCTCCAGAATCTTCTTCTTGTTTGTGTTCAGTTTGCTCGAGTATCCCAAGTTGAAGCCATTAAATGGCTCTGGAACGGTCTCTTAGTTATCATGTAAAAATATATATACATGCAACTTCCAGTGCTTATACGGAGACTGGACGCCAGCCGAATTCGACATTGTCCTCAGGCACTTGAAGCCATTTATTCAAAGATCGCAGATTCTTAATCTCGAACTGTTGGACATTCATCCGGAAAACTATGAATCGCTCAAGGTCTTCTTCACAAGTAGAACACGAGTGGGGTTTCTTGACGTTCGCATGTCACCTGGTGACGACCTGTAAGTTTCAAAGTTCGTGAAATCAAATCTTCAATTAATTTTTCAGGTCCGGATTAATTTTTCAGGGACGGAGTTGTAGAGCCGCACAGGATCGTTTGCTATTTCGCTCAGTCATTTACTCGAGGTATTACAATATAAATTATGCTGCATCATCTTTGAAAAATAATACAAACCCGCAAAATCCTTTCCAGATCAAATGGAATTTTTGACACAACTCGCAGATATAGTACATGTTCTGACTGTTTATGCGAGAGGTATCAAACACGTTTCTGAACTAAAACTTGCATCGATCGCTCGCGAAATACTCGCTCGCAAATGCAAATCATTCGAATTCTTCACCGGGTTACCTGCTGTTCCACTTTTAAATTTTGAGGAAGTTGAGAGTCTGATTCAGGTTTGATTTGCAAATAATAATAACAACTCAATTGAATTTGCAGTCTTTCCATCATTCGAAGGAGCCTATCCATTTTCGCACAGCAATCGACTCAGGTTTCATGGAGATGCAAATAGGAGAATACCAAGTTTATACTGAACAACCTCGTCAGTACGTACCCAACAGAATTTCAATTGAACACCTGAATCTCTGATGAGTCTCGTTGTATTAACTATTGTGATAAACGTGGAAAGAATTCAACAAGAAGTTCATGAGATGGAAGAAATGAAGAAAAATGTCCTGAAAAACAAAGCGTTATTGTAAAAGAATCATCATTTTCGAAGCTTTCTAGAATATTTATGACGCGTCCTTTTCAACAGAGAACAAATAGTGCGGATATTCTGTACATCGCTGTCAATACAATTGACAATAGTGAAATGTCGCTCGACTTTCGGAGACTTCCTCTAAATGCTATCGATACAATTCGACGATTTTTGGACAACCCAGCCCTTCTTCAATTGAGACTGGTGAGCTCATAGTTACAATTCACATTTTATAAAATGAATTGAATTAAATCGTAGGTTCGTCGAAACAAATTATCGAATCATCACTACTCCGCTATACAGGACCGACATTTGTCGGCTGTTTAAGAGACGAATCGCGAGAGAATCGACCACTGCTGTGCGGTAGAACAAAAGTTGTTCCTACCAGCCCCCAAAGTGAACCCAAGGTACTTCGAATGATGCTCTTTCAAACTGCGTTTCAGGAATTTTGATATTGGGTCTAAATTTCGCAATACGAAAGTTCAAAGATCACGTATACAATAGGTTTTCGCAAAATGCTCGTCACGGAAATGATCATAACTCGGCTCAAAATTAAGATATTGACTCGATCTAAGCTGCATTAGGTAGATAAAAGATCGGATAACATTTCGCAACACTGAAACTCATTCGTGGCTGATGCGCTAGTGCGGAGCGCTCTCTATAAGTATTAGTGTATCTTACCGAAGTCCATGCCATTTCCCGTCCATGTGTTCGATCTGCCTCGGAATCAGACATATCCTGGGCGAAAATGACATCGTTGTTGCATGTGATCACGGGCAGCTGCAGTAAAAAAATTGAAAATTATAAATCACAGACTGAGGAATACGGTAGATTCCAAAGGATACGGTAGACTACGGTAACTCACAAGAAACGAGATGGATGAGCGTCGTGGAGATGACGATGAGAAGAGGAGCGTGGAGAGAATTCATAGGGGCTAAACTGAAGGGTACGGAAGGGGTACGATAGGGTTCGTTGGATACGGTAAGTAAAATACTTTAGGTGGAATAAGATGCTCGATGGAAAGGATAGACCTTGGTCGACAAGAAGACCTTGGTCGGCGAGAGAGGAAAGTCGACGACTTCAAGAGAAGGGAGGAAAAGTGCAGAATGAAGGGTGACCGAGTATCGAAAATGAGAGAAAATGAGTACGCTCTTTATTCATCACAGTCACTGTCTTTTACAATCCAATTAATAAACACAAGATTAAATCGTCGCGAATTTTATTGATAAAATCGATTATCAATTGGCTCGTTTCTGCTACTTTTTGCTCAGCCTTTAGTGTTCAGAATTAACGGTTTCTTCAGGAACGTCTTGCCTGTCCAGAGGGATCATATAATGCACAGTATTCGCTTACAAATATATCATGCTCACAAGTACGGTAGGTTACCGTACCTGCAATAGCGAGAGCGCACAGCAGCAGCACTACAGTATACATCGTGATTGACCGCATCCTGAGTGGAATTTGTGGATTACGGTAGTGAGCGTGTCTGAGGATATTGTTTCAAAACGCTGTCGAGCTCTTGGAGGAGTTGGGTTGCTCTGTCACTGCACCATGAGCTACGGGGGAAACGTACCTCTGGTTCGGTGGAGGAGCGCGGAGTGGACCACTCAGGACGAGCGATGAGGAGGAGAATGGATGGTGCAGGACAGTTTTTATTCATTGGACCAAATTAAGACGGAATGTAAATATATATATTATTGTATTACAATTGATCGAAATATTTTAGTCGGAACTTCGAAAGAAATACAAGTTTCCACACTGATAAGTACCTTCATCACATGAAATACAAATAAAACAACAGAAATGCATGAGTTTCACGGTCATCGGTGGCTGTAAAGCTAGATTTCGAAATACGGGTAATCGTCTCTTCGTTTCAGACACTCTCTCACCAGTCGACCGGGCGAGAGAGTGTGCAACATGAAGAGACGATTACCCGTATTTCGAACTCTACTGTAAAGCTAGAGAGATACAACAATAATTGTTTATTTAAAATAATAAAATGCGCAAGAAAGACTAACTTTGGTGCCGGGTGTGAGCTAGCTGACTGTATCACGGGTATAAATACGATTATGTTCATGACTAAATTAAAATTGGAAAGAAACTGGAGTTCACATAATTCTGGTAGGTCCTAGAGGACCACACAAGAAGGATTCTCTGATCTCTGATATTGAAACGCCCTCTCGTCTGTCAGAGAAGCGAGAGAGCACGTGAAATTGAGAGAGTCAAATAATTACATATCAGATCCGATGTTGCCAATGTATACGTTGAGAGCGGATTGGGATTGCGCAGAGTGGAGATTCGTCTGAAAAGATTCTCTTATTATCCACGCATTTCTCAATATCCGATAGATTGATCAAGAAGCACATTACCGTTCATTAAAACTATTATCCTAATATTTTCGAAATGCGGCAAATAAAACCAATAATAAAAACAAAAAAATATTACCGTTCGCTGATGCGCACTCGAGTCCATCACACATCTCGCGATCTGCGTCCACTTCTCCAGTGTGAACAAGTGCCGGTACTCGGGGCGCTCGGTGACAGCGAGAATGTCTGGAAATACTAATTTTTTAACCCATTTTTGCTTCCTTGATAAATATTTCGTGACTTTTCCCGATATTGGCTCGTGTCATTCTCAAAGAGGAATCAATTTGGGATACAACGTGAAGTATTTGTCCTTACCAGACAACGAGTGCGCTGAGAGTAGAAGAGCTCGGAAGGCGTGGTCCCTGTCGATGAGCGATCGCCAGCGACCTGAACAGATGCATTTTGTCATTTTCAATCGTCTCTCAACTATTCTTGGAGCAAAGAGTAGTAAGTATTACACATCTCCTGCTCCGTTAACTCAAGTGGTATGTAAGCGCAGTTGACAAGTCAATAGAATTTTTCCAGCGCGGCTTAGGAACTTCTAGTGTTGAATGAGTTTGAAAATAAATCATGTCTCTCACTAGTGATGACAATTCGGCACGCGCCTATCTCGTTTAGAATGATTTCTCGCCGGTCAGAGAGACGAGAGAGCACGCAAAAATGAGGAGAGACGAGTGCCGATTTGTCAACACTATCTCTCACCCATCTCTTGCTCCGTCAGCTTCCGAGGCCCGAATCCCCGTATCGACAGCACGCATCTTGCTAGTTCGTCGATGACGGCGGGGTCTTCCGAGGAGGGCGGAAGGGCTGGAATAATGTAAATAAAAAGAGTAATAAAAAAGATTCGAATCGGTTCACTCGTCACAACTTCCACTTATTGAGTCCAAATATGTTTCATGTGTTTTATAAAGCATAGCAGACTTTTGTATTTCGATGTATTCCAGCCTTGTGTGCTTCTGAAAAATCATACCATGTTCCCTGTAGATTGGCTCCTGCTGCTCGGTTTGCTCGGCTGCTTGATAGATTTCAGTTATCGATCGATACGAGGAGATACTGTAAGGGGTACGATAAGAATATTCTTTTCCGAGGGCTTGGTCCGCTCTAGATAGTATCTAGGTAGATAGAAAAGCGGAATGAAAGTGAAGTACGATTTCATTTATCGATCTATGGAGGTACTATATGATAATACTGCAACGTGAGTACGGTAAGAGGAATCAGTTATAGATCGGAACGAAAAATACTGTATAGTGAGTATCGTAAGGAGTACAACAAGGTAGATTACGGTAAGAGTATGGTATCAGTTACCCATTCTCATCGATCCTTGACTCGCTCCTCCTCTCCTCCACCCTCACTCGACTCTCCGGTCGGCTGTCTGGTTGTCGCTCGGGAGCAGTGCCAGCCTCGACCTCGCGACTGGTCATCTGCAATGAATCATCTAACATTCGAGGATTGTTTCCCTCACTTGCCCACGCTTTCTCGTTTTTACTAGACAGCATTGTGATACAATCATACGATAGTTCAAACCATTCCGTTATACTTATTGTCCAGTCTTTATTGGCTTCCTAATAAAGATAGGGAAGGAAGTTATCTTTCTCGTACTTTCAACGCTCCAAAGTGACTGGCATCTCCGACCAATATCAACTCCCCTCGAAATATTATGATGTCCCTTTCTGAAGCCCCTCATGCATTCTTTCCGTACCTTCAATGCCCCAAAGTGACTGGTATCCCCAACCACTCCTCTCCTCCATTCGCTGAAGGAACGGGGCTGAGAGGAGAGCACGTCGTCGCCCTGGAATGGGATTGTTCTCGTTATTTAGAAATTGTTTTTTTTCTTTTTTTCAACCACATTATGCATTGGCTACATTGTTCTCAGTGGTGAAGACTGCTCTTTACCCGAGGGTGAAACACATCGCGTTTTCAGTTTTTCTGACGGAAAGAATAAGAATAGCGCCTAACCACATCAATGGCGCGCTCCTCACTGCGAATGCGGATGTCATCCACGTCGATGGGGGCGGATCTGTAATTAGTTAATTATGTTCAATTATTAATTAACTACTAATTAATAATTAACTATTATTATTAATAAATAACAATTATTCAACCTCGTCGGCGGGGGCGTCCGCGATCGCTGCCGGTCGTCCCGGAAGGAGGTGGCCGCGTAGTGGGCTGAGGTTAAATTTAATCTCCCATCACACTTTAATCTCCTCATCTTTATCTTTAATCGTTTTTCCAATAGTTTCCGGTATGTTTCAAGGAACGTAGAATCGAATATGGAAATACACTTTTCGATAGTTGAAGATATTGGAGAGTTTAAATTCACCATTTCTGTCCTGCGATCTCCTCACTGAGGAGTCGAAGAGGCGCTGTCGCGTGTATCCTGCGACTCCTAAATTACGAATTCCAAATATCTTTTTTCTGTTTATTTCACACACTCTGTCTCATTAGCGCACAAGAGTTGATAGTCTTTTGGAATCAGTAAGTTCCCTCACCCGTCCTGCTCGTGTTGTTCGTGCCCCTCGTCGTCTCCTCCAACGTCGTCGTGGACAGCGTCGAATCAGCGGGAGAATGGGCGAGACGACCGCCACGACCCGTGCCGTAGATTCTGGAGTTTCGAAAATAGAACGCGGTCCTCATTTCAATACTGCTGAATACTGAGAATCATCTACATGTTGATACAATTTCATGGTATAAGTCTGCGTAGTATACCGCAATGTATTTCGAAATAAAGCAGACTACTCACCTCTCGGCCGCATTACTAATCTGCGGCCTCGACGCTGCAGCTGCAGCTCCGCCCATCGCCCCGCCCCCTTGTGCTTCTCTTCCGGACCACCAGAGATGACCGAGGCCGAGCTTGCCCAGCTCGCTGGCTGAATAGACTTAATTATTCTTCGAATGTGTTTCAAGGGGTCAGCTATGTTGTAAGAGCTCGCACAGCTCTCTGGCTGGAATAGTGATAAATATTGAAGTGAGTTTCAAGGAGTCTACTTGCCTGAACTGATTAGGAGATTATGATTTTCGTGGAAAAAGAGTAGACAAATCAGCAAATAAAGATATTTTGGAATTCTGCCTCCGTCAAATGTCGAATAACTCACTCGGCGGCATCGATACGAGCAAATTCTTCCGTGCTTCGGCGCGAGCGGCGCGCCTCTGGAAGAGATCAAAGATCAACCAGGGGTACTTCTTCTGTTAATGTGATCCCACGCTCTAACGAATACTTCGTTGTGAGAAGATCTATGTGACCGTTATGTGATTGCTATCAAAGATTACTCAAGAATGCGTTGATAAACGGTCTATCTTACCTTCAAGAAGAAGGCCAATAGGACCAACAGCAGGAGCATCACGAGAATGAATACGAGGAGAGCGAGGAGGAGGAAGAAGGAGAATCTGAGATTATCATGGATGACGATGATCGATACTCATTTTCACGTGCTCTCTCGCTTCTCTGACTAACAAGAGAGCTGTGGAAATTGGTGGTACTAACCGCGATTTGCCCTGCTCTGCTTGTGCATTTCCCAATGTGCCGAGCGATTGCTGCTGACCG
Organism: Pristionchus maxplancki; assembly: GCA_900490775.1. NCBI lineage: Eukaryota > Metazoa > Nematoda > Chromadorea > Rhabditida > Neodiplogasteridae > Pristionchus > Pristionchus maxplancki. Next base: position 445,067 of record LS546714.1, read on the forward strand.
TCTCCTTAATTTTAATTAATTAATATTTTAGATAATTATCATTGTTTTTAATTAATTAATAGTAATACCCACCTCCAAACACGGTTGCCTGCCCGATTTGGTTGCTCTGCGGATTAGTGCCGAATTGGTTGTTGAACCCATTTCCGAGAACCGAATTCGAGCCGAGATCCGAGTTGAATCCGCTCCTGTTTGGTATTATATTTACACTTGCAAAACACCTCGCAACATTTTAAAGTGATCGCGAACTCTCTAACAGTGTGTGTGAAACATATGTGAACTGATCAGAAAACTCACAGATCATTGACATTATTGGTCCGATTCGGATTTATGGGAAGAATGGGTAGTCTTCCACCCTCGTTAATTCCCATTCCCTGATTCAGACCTCCACCTCTCCCTGGAAGCCCGCTAAGTCCTCCGAATTCGCCGTTTTGCTGCTAAAGATGCATTATTTATTGATTTAAAAGATCAAAGATCATCTAAAGAATATAATACCTCAAACAACTGGCTCGTGCCAGCGAGCGCATTATTGCCGTTGCTGCTGCCGCTCAAGCCGCCGAACTGCTGCTGCTGCAGCAGGCTCTGCAGCCCCTGCAGCCCGTTGCTGCTGCTGCCGGCTGCAGCAGCTCCTCCTGCAGCCGCAGCGCCCAGCTGCTGCAGTAGCGCCGGGTCGACTGAGCTGCTTGGTCGGGTGTTGGACAACGTGGCGACGGCGTTGTCGCCATTGGAGCCGGAGAGAGGGCCCAGCGCGGAGGTAGGAGAGGAGGTCTGGCTGGAAATGGTATATTTCCAATTTCGAAATGACCGGGAAACTGACCTCTCAATATTGAAGTTGTGGTTGATAACCGGCAGCGGGAGTGTGTCCACTTCGGGAAGGCCGTAGACGCACTTGACTTCGAGTGTGTGATCGCCCTAGAACAGCTCACTTTGAGTACTTTTATGTATATTTTTTAAGGAGAATGGAAATGACACGTGGATCAGTTCTGTTTTACAGGCAAATCTCTTCACGCATCTGTGAAACTCACTTGCAAAATTCCATAAAAAAATTTTACTGATGAAAATAATGATGTTTTAAATACAAAAAGACCGTGAGAAATTGACGGAGGACGATTTCACAGGTCATTGACGGAAGAAACTCACTTGCAAAATCACCGCAGGGTTCTTTCCAATGCGGACGCGATTCTGGAAGACGCCCGGGGCTGGCTGGAAATAAATAATAATTATGTTTTTTTTATTCTTTATTTTATTTTATTTGTTATTTCGTTTTTATTTGTTAATAGAATTCTTCTCATTGCCGACGTTGATTGAACAATTACCGGTCTAATTGGCGAAAGACGGGACTAAATGCTCATTCCACAACAATAACGCTCGATTGCTACCAGTTGGCTCAATGCTTTCTCGCTTTTCAGTCAGAGAAAGCGAGAGAGCACGCAAAAATGAGAGAGTCTTTGTTCCTCTCGATCGGATCTAGCAACCATTTGCACTGCGCGATACCCGGATCTGCTCATAAACTGCGCTTAATAGCCCGACTCTCTCATTTTTGCGTGCTCTCTCGTCATTTACTGAGTCATAACCTGAACCTGTCATAATTATGCGATGAATCGGTATCATCGGCATGGCAAGGATGATGGGTATCGCACTGGTCTACATTACTATTGCGAAGTAATGATGGGGCTGGCAGATTACTGAGAGTATATCGCACACTCGCAAGGCGTTCTATTCTAAGGCATTCAAAGGCGCGGCATATTCTTTATTAGCTGAATCGGTTTTACCATTCTTAGCAATTGGAGAACAAATAATTTTCATAATAAAATAGTCAGTACCCCGGGGGAGAAAGGTAGTATCTCTTCGGGGCATTCCTGCGCATACGCCTAATTACAGGCTGGCAAGGTTATCGCGTGCTCTCACTCTTTCACTTCTCTTTGTTTCACTCTCGGCCCCGGTCAGAGACTGCGAATTATTGTGGTTTCCTGTTTCTCACCCTGTCTGACTCAGTTAGACGATGATGACAGAAGTGGGGAAAGGTAATAGTGGAAACATAGCGAAAATTGGCACGCGCCTCACGCTTGCGTAGCCATAGCGGAAGGGGTGACTAACAAAACAGCTACTTTGCGAGGGGAGAGGAAACATGTGGTTGCCAAAAACAGACGAAACGACTAGCCAAGATGTAGTGAGCAGAAAACAGTTTGATGAGACAAAATGTTTTGCGACTGTGAACAGTGAAAATTTCAATATTGCTGCGCCATCAAAGCCAATTTTAAATCAGAACCAGAATACAGTAATGCGGATCAACCAGATAAAAAACAACAGACGACAAATGGTTATCTAAAACGTACCATCTGAGTCATGCACGGATCGTTGAAGACTGCGATCTCGATGACATACGTTGTTTCTCCATTTCCTTTCAGTCGGCATTCAGGTCGGCCTGGAGTGGTGTTCATTATCACAGTTCACAGTACGTCTTTTCGAAATATCGGGAAAATTTCTCACAAAATAAGCAGTTCTTATCCCACTTCAAACTATTCCGTACTTTCAGCGGTGAACGTCTAATCTTCAATCAATAAGTACCATTTCTCACCAGTAACGCCCACGATGATCCAATCCGTGAACCTTCCTCCAGCCAGATAATTCTTGTTGAAATTAACCTCGATCGTTATCAACTGAGCTCCACATTTAGGGACAACTGAAATGGGTTGTTATTGTTGTTGTTGTTGTTGTTGTTGTTGTTGTTGTTGTTGTTATTGTTGTTCACTTCTGGCCTCAGGCATAGCAATCTCTGTGACCCCGGACGGGGGAGTAATTACAGACTATCGACTGCCTCTAATCACCCTCAGGGATGGGGCTATTGATTGGCCTCGAGGGCTCAGTTTGCATCGAATCAATCAGATTTGCATCGATTCTGTCTCTAACCATGACCAGAATTACATTTGTGCTATTCATCAGGTCTCTAACCATGCAACTGCTCCCCTATTCGAAACGGCTTCCGGTTGGCAATAATCCGGCGGATTGATCTGTCTCTCTCCATTTCACATGCTCTCTCGCTCCTCTGACTGCCTAGAGACCATGCAAAACGAGAGAGTCATTCTACTAGTGGGATTGGATGATCATCGGGGCAAAATCGGACTAGCACATACAGATACAACTGGTTTCCTGCCACTGCTCCGAATGCCCTTCTCCTTCCCATTTTATTGTAGTAAGAGAGAACGATTACCCGGAAATCGACCGGAGAGGGGAGGATAATAATTGACACTTGTGAAGTGGGTAGCGATCCCCCCTCTAACCTCTCTAGTAGGGTATTGAGATGCTTGTGCGCCCTGGGGCACGTAGATCAGAAAAAGGTAAAGGTTCGGCCACAGCGAGTCGACTACGGTGGTGTTCATCGGTGAGACCGACTTGGTCGCTGGGAATACGATACGCTGCTTTCCCAATGCTTCTAAGACGCGCTAATTTCCAAAAATGGCTATGTTTTAAAAAAAACGCACCAGAAACTCGTGGAGGCACGGGGAACTGGGCAAAGGTGATCCGGGAGAAAACCAGGGAGAAAAGGATCGAGGAGAGATGGTGGAATTTCATGGCGCTTGGTCGGTTCAATCACATGGGCATAGACCTGAAAATGATTTTTTGCGAATTCGACCAACTGTCAAGCAACAATACATGGAAAAACACCAGCAAAAGAAACGAGAAAAAAAGTAGAGTGTGTAGAGGTACAAATATGTTTCAGGAACAGTATGACTCGGGTAGAGGTGACAAGACAGCAATATGTTCGGCGTATTCTTTTTAGAACATAATAAAGTCAGCAACAACGGAAGCGCATTAATCATTCCAGAGAAAAAAAATGTACTCAAAAACAAATTATGAATTCGAAACATCTCGGTCAAGAAGCAGCAGTAGACGTTAGTACGATGCACTACTCTAGCTTTGACGCCCTAATCAGTACAACATTCACTCTTTCTTGAAATAATCAGCGACTTCGAGGGTACATGAAACGGAGAGAATCCCATTTCAAGCCAAGCAGAGTTCATTAAAAGGCGAACTCTCCACACTCCGCGGACAGGTGTGCGTTTCCAGGTCAGAACCATTGTTGGAAGAAGAAGTGAGGAATAATGTTCTCGCTCTCCTCAATTCACACGCTCTCTCGCCATATGAAGTGAGGAAAAGAAGAGGATGACCAACTACTGTCAGCTTGATTTATGGTACAATGGAGAGTTCCGGGTCGGGGACATGGATCAGGCATAGAACGTGGAGGAAATGGGGCTGAACGATAGGGAATAAGCAGTAAACAATAATAAACTCAAGACAGCAAAAGATTAGTGCACGGACCGGGAGTCGAACCTAGAGGTACTCGTGTAATCGCGTTCTGCAAGTCTCAGAATTCAAGCCAGAACTGCGCGGGGTGTCTCACAAAATAGGGCTCAACGATGAGCATACGATGAGCATACGAAACAATAATAAGTTCGATGCACGATAGCAAAAGATTGGTGCACCGGCCGGGATCGAACCAGAGGTACTATTCTACTAGTCAGTTCTAATCGTGTTCTGCAAGTCTCAGAAGAAATCAGAGCGAAAGTCTCTCTCACAAATCAGCGAAAGTCGACCCTCTCAGAGGTTTTGCTTCTCCTTCTTCTTAGCATATGAGAAAAGTGGCGCGGGGAGAAGGCCAATTGAGTGGTCTTCCTTTCGATTACTAGATCCCCCCTCCGAGTACTAGACCCCGTGTGCCCAGGGGTGAAGTGAGGGGGGGAGGTAAAGAGTTGGGGATATGGAGGGACTAGTTTGCGGGCTCGGCAGGTAAAGCTCATGATGATGAGTGATGGACCGAGAGCCGAGCCGGTGACTGTTTGGTCCGGGTTATGCCGGATGGGTACCGGCGCAGAGATATTACTTTCTTCGGAACCTACTGCTTATAAGAAGACGTCTGTTATTATGTAAATGATAGATATATTATCCCTAGAGAAGGTCTTGAAACGAGGCGATGGTACAGACACTATTGATAATTCTACGAATGGGAGTTCAGGAAGTGAACAAGACAATCAAACTAGGATATAATGATTTTCAGCTACAAATCACGAGTTCTGGAACCAAGAGTGGAACCAGGAACCAAAGGTGAGGCAAAGACGGATCGACTCTGTTTCATCCGCCCGGAGTTATGCACGAGCTCAGAGCGCCAAGGCCATGTAGTGACACCCCCTGTCATGGAAGGTGGAGGGGAGAGGACTCTCCCGCCTATGCCCGATCTCTCACCCTGTCAGGTAGGCGAGAGAACGAATGGAGACACAGTGAGAAGAGGGAGGACCGAGTATGGCGATACAATAGAGAGATGGGTTATTATGATCGCGGTGTCAACTCTCCCTCTCTCTTTGGAACGGGAGAGAGTTGTCCCTAGAATGGAGGGGAGAAAAGGGTGATTTACTCAAGAGCGGATTCTCCCTTTGAATATGTTTCAGCTTCGGTATTAGAGACGTTGCGAGCCGATGGAAGTAATTCCAGATAGTGCTCTCTTCGAATAAATACAAATTATATTGTATTTGAATCCCGCGGTGGGCCTTGACTTCTGCTGCAGCTTATACACGAACAATACTTGCACTAATTGCTTTATCATCAAATATTGCTTGAATGATCGAAAATAATAATGAAGGCAGACAAATATGGCTGACGCTACTGGTTGGTTGGTTATCAATACGTAGTTGAAGACATTGCACGGATAATTACAGAGACCAAGGGGAAAATAGCAGGCAGGGTACGTTTTCTTACAAAGAGAGATTGCAGAGCGGGGTTACTAATTAGATGCTAATTAGGGGTTAATTAGTGGGATTTACAGCTTCTTCTGGGGCTTCTTGGCAGCCGTGATGATCAGCGTGCCGTGCGAGTCGAGCTTCGACTTGACGGAGGTGAGGTCGATGTCATCGGGTAGCTGGAAATAGGCTCATTTCTACAGAAAAACTAAAAAAATAAATGTAGCCGCCAACCATCTAGTGCAAAATTCACAATTATTGACCACTTCCTAGGAGCTATCAGAACCCGAATTTCGAAAACCTCGCCTTGTAAGTTCTGGTGATGTTTCTGCTCACATCTCCCGCACTGTCTCCTCTGTGCTCGTGCTCGAAGTGGATGTCCAGAGAGTGGCCGATCACTTTGACCTGCAACTTCATCATCAGTGCCAGATCACCAATCCATCAATCATCGACTCTCTGACACACAAACCCTCATGCTACTGTTACATAACCACTTCGCCTTCCTCTAGGCCCTAGGTTCCCTAGTCTTTCGAATCCCATGATTCACACCAAGCAGCATCTCCTTCGTCGTTACGTTCATCACATAGACAATTCTTAGGAAACCTACCTCCACCCTCCACCTATCTATCTAATCCTCAGCGCCAACCTGGATCTCATGGGGTGAAGTACTGTTATTAGCATACTATTTTCCTATCTACCCCTTCCTAAAAGCGCCTAAGCTGTCCCAAGAAGTCCTTGGAAGTGCTTAAGAAGCGTCTTAGAATATCCAACCTGGATCTCCTTGGGCGTGAAGTACTGCGCGTCGAGGTCCACCTCGAAGTGGTCCTCGTCGTTGTGCACCTGGAATAGACCATTGTTATTGTTATTATTGTTATTGTTAACGTCATTGTTATTGTTATTGTCATTAGTATTGCTTTCAGATACCTAGGATGTGTAAGGGCGGTTGTGTTTCAGCGTCACAGCAAAGAAAGAGGCGCAAGAGCGATGTAATATTGCCATGATGAGCTATCCTAGGGACGATCTCGGAAAAATGTCAAGCGATCGGCTTGTTGCCGAATCAACCGCGTGGTTCAGTTCCAACCCCCCTAATGATTGAGCATCATAGGGAGCATTAGATCTCTACTCTCTAGACCACTAGTCGACGAGTTACGACCTTGGAAAAATGCGGATAACGATCGACCACCTTGACGATGCCGTCGGTCGCCTGGAGCGGCCAGTCCCACAGGCTCTCGTCGATCGGGATGTGCATCGTGTTCATGGCTGGATGAGTGGATGATGTAGGGGCGATTTGTTATCTGCAAATGTGGAAATATGAGGATAGCACGGAACAATTGAGAGAAATCGGAGGAACAGTGAAGGTAAGGAAGCGGGTTGCAAAACAAATTAGGACCTGGAGGGAACTCGCTGCAGACTGGCGGAGACTGCGCCTTTTATACTGCACTTGTTGATCATCTTCTCGTGAATTCTTCTCTATCTCTACCTGATGAGATCAAGGTCCTGAGAGAAGGGAGGATGATGAGAGAGACCGCTCCATCCCTCGTGAAACGCTCTCTTCATTCTCCCTCTCTTTCGTCCCTCTGGCCGTCTAGAGAACTGCAAAAGAACGAGGAGGAGCATGTGGTATTCCAGAACAACGAGGGTCATCCCTCCCTCTCTTTCACCACTCGTCTCTTCATTCTGCATGCTCTATCAACAGTCAGGGCGATAGGAGATCGCCCTCATGCTCCTCCTCCCTCTCCCGATCAACAACCCCTCTGAGACAGCTGATTTCTTGCAGATGCAATGGCGAGGGTGTTGATCGGTTCTTCTCATGTCTCTCTGTCTGACTCTCTCCCCTGCGCCTGCTCTCTCGCTCTCATTAACCTCTCAGAGAAGCTCTTTCTCAATGCATCGCATCTGTGAAACGCAAATAGACTCGCCCTGCTGAGCCGCCGCGTGTTATTTAGAGAGAAGGTTCCAGATCGCCTGATTTCGCAAGAAACCGATCAACAGAGATGAATAACCGCACGCGTGATGTCTTCTGAGAAGGTTCTCTTCTTCTCATGCAGCGAGAAAACACGCCTATTCGTTGGGGTTGGAAGACAATGCTTTGTAGAAAGATGACGTCGTTTCGATCCCATCCTTGTTGATCACCTCAAACTTTGGCCAATCGACGTTATCAAGTCGTTGGCATCGATTGGCCCGAAGATCAGATCGGACACCAGTTTGGATATATTTCAGACACTCGTTTAGAACGCTCGTGAACTTTCTGGATAGTTTGTTGGTTTCATGTTCTTTAAAACAAATATTCGCTGATTGAAGGCACTTTATCAACGTAAAGCAGGCAATTGAAAGCACCAGAAGGTGAACAGTGAAAGTGTCGCTGAATCTCATCTACCAGAACAAAATTATCAACAGCAATTATTGAGAACAGTCGTAAACCCGTGTTTATTAGTGATTAAGACCTACTTAGCTAATTATCATAATACATCGAGTAATAGTCACTCTCTTTTCGGTAGTTTTTCGGTGCTTGGGTCGGTCCCGGGCTACCAGCGATGCTGATTCGTCTCATCTTAGGTCTCGCAGTTGACGGCGCGATGACCAGCGGTGCAGAGGTTACCACTGGTACGGGCACCGGCCTGATGGCGCGGGGCACGACGATGGGCACGATGGGTCGGAGCCGGGTCGTGGTAGTCTGGGTCGTGGTAGTCTGGGTCGGTCGGGTCGGAAGGGTCGGAAGGGTCGTCGGCTTCGACGATGAGGGCAGGATCTTGCTGGTCTCCATGAAGTTGCGGCCGACGACGAGAAACTCGACGGGCTGCAAAAGGAAAATTCGTAAATTTGTAAAAATAAAGTTTAATCATGGTTTTGCACCAGCCTACTGGCCATAGATTGTTGTCGAAAAACAAAATTACTCGCAAGTTAATCAAATTGTTATTCTTGCTTGCAAGAGCCGTGCCGCTTGGAATAACAACACTAATCAGTCATCGGTATTTACGTTCATCGTCGCATTTGACGTCGGAATCTGCTCATCGACGACGACCTTCTCATCCACAGGGGGCATCGCATCTTAGGTACCTTCCCCCGTGAATCAGAAGATTGTCATCAACGAGAAGTTCTCATGTTGCCATGACCATACCCATCGAACCCATCATTCCGCTCGCGCCATTAAACCGATGCCTTCCCTCTTATTGAGATGCTATCATGAATCAGACAGCCTACCTTCATCGTCGCATTCGTTATCTTCGTTGAAGCTGGAATATTCTCATCGACGACGACCTTCTCATCCATGGGAGGTTAGCATCTTAGCCTCCCAGGGGTTAGAAGGTCGTCATCGACGAGAAATTCTCATGTTGCCATGACCATACCCATCGAACCCATCATTCCGCTCGCGCCATTGAACCGATGCCTTCCCTCTTATTGAGATACTACCATGAATCAGACACCGTACCTTCATGGTTGCATTCGTTATCTTCGTTGAAGCCGGTATCTTCTCATCGACGACGACCTTCTCATCAACGGGAGGCATCGCGTCGATGCTCTTCTCGAAGGTGCTGCCGTAATCCTCCTAAGGATTCAGAAGGATGATTTTACTATCTTTTAGCCCGGCGACTATCGAATGCCTATTGAATCTCGTTATCATTGAAGTTAATGTATATTCAATGAAACATATCGTTTTCGAAACCTAAAAGTTAAGCAAATCTCGAAAACTAAGAAAATCACCGACCTCATCAATGTTGAACTCGAAGTCGGGCAGCGGGATCTCCTCGCCTTTCTTGGGCAGAATCATCAGTGTCGCCGTTGTCGTTGAGGCAGCCGGGGTCGCAGGGGTCGTAGCTGCTGACGTCATCGGTCTGAGGGTCGTCGAGGCTGCTGCAGGAGCTGCACGGGTCGTTGCAGCGGTGAACGCGGGAGACCAGCTTGATTGCCTGCAATTTTTCATAGGTTTGTTTTCAAAGATTCCTCAGAGACAGCGCGACCTTAGAGTTTTTTTAAAGGCAACTAGCAGCATTGATCGAACAGCTTAAATATTCCTAGTTTATATCTTTGCAGTGAAACATAACTAACACCGTCTAATTTTAAACTGTTTTTAAACTGATTTTCCTATCAAAGCTAGCAAATCGCCTGGATTGTTTATGCCTATACATGCCCATAATCTAAGGGCCTCAGGTTTGACCGTTGACAAAAAAACCCTCACCTCATCGTTGTCGATACTGTTGAAGTCTCCTTTGTCGTAGATGTGGTGCTTGATGACGTCATCGTTGAAGGAGAAGACGTCGTCTCCTTCTCACTCGTCGTCATCGTTGAAGGCTTCTGAGTCGTCGTCGCTCTCGTCGGCAGCCCGAGGATGTCCCTGTCCTCCACCTCGAAGTCCTCGTCGATGTTCGTCACGATCTGACATTTTTGTTTTGGTTGAGAAAATGCTGGAACAGAATTTTGAAACACAGAAAAAAATGACATTGCAATGTAATCTTTGATAAATTTTGAAGAAAAAAACGTTTGTGAAGGTAAATCCAACCTCGGAGTAGTAATCCTCCCCTGCTCCACCTCCCTTGGCGCCCTCATCGATGGAGAAGGATGTCTCGGGCAGTTTGAAGAAGTCCTTATCCTTGTCGATCTGAATTTTGCCTTTATGAACGTGTTGAGTTGAGTTTCACGGTTCGTGCAAAAGTGTTAGTGGTCGCGTTTTTCTGTTACATCTTGCGGGTCCTCGTAAACAAGAAAAAAAAGGAAAAAAGTGATCGAAAAATAATCGAATACCTTGGCCATCGAGCTGAAGTCCGTGCCGAAGTCTCCGTCCTTGGTGGTTAGACCGTCTGAAAAAAAGATCAAAGATCAAAGATCAAAAAATGATTAGAGACCAAAGATCAATACTCACCTCCTCCCTCTTTGGCAACAGCTGCTTTGCCTGCACCCAGCGCGCTGCCCAGCATCCCGCTCAGACCGGCTCCTGGATAGCGTTTATTGACTGGTTCTCAACAACTGTGAACGAAATATGTTTCAGTACTTTCAAAAGACCGCCGTGTAGGGGTTGCAATTGATTTTCGACGGTTATCGGGTAAAATAACACATAAATTAGATAATAAAACTAACCAATGCCAGCTCCGGCTCCACCACCGATTGCTGCTGCCTCGCCTCCACCGCCTGTACAAAGAGTTTATTATCAATCTATTCTCTCTCTCTCTTTTCGAATTGGTCCCTCATTGGTCAGAAAAACGAAGGATGTTTGTAAGGTGGGACTACTCTCCTCTATCTTCTCGCCATTGTGTGCAAATGTATCACTGGCTTTCAGTGATTACATTCATTGCTTTTTGAAAAAGATTAGAACTAAGGAGCTAAATAGTTAGTAACTGACCAGTGAACTGCGCGATCAACTCCGGATTCGACAGCATCTTTCCGAGGATCTCCCATCCCTTCGGGTCCTGGATCAGTTGGAGAGCGGTCTGCAAATACAAATATTTTACCGATACCAAGCTACCCTAACTGATTGCGACGGCTTCTCAAACCATGATTTCTAATGGGTGAAATAATGATTCCAACTTATGTTTCACCCATTTCTCATATTCGAAATATTATAAGCGACTTCGATGCAGTTATCATTACCTTTCCATAAAAGAATATGCAAACCTGAAAGTTGGAGAAGAAGTCGGATCTCCTAAACTCGTCGATGGCCTTGTAGATGTCACCGCACGAGAGTCGATTGCAGATGCCGAGAAACTGCAAATCGCCGTTACCGAGCAGGTTCTAAAATGTGGAAAATTCCAAGCCATTTTTCCGCTAAAATATATATTTGTGCTACTGGAACGCACTTAATTTCGCGAAAGAAGACAATAGATAAGTAAGTAACCTCCGGCAGCTCCGGTCCCGGCTCTCCGAACTCGTTCTTCTTCTGCCCGCCCATGAGAAGGGCGTCGAAGACCTTGGCGAAGTCCATGTCTGCAAATATTTATTGTTGTCTTGTTGTTGTTTAATTTCGATTTCAGATTCTGACGATTTTCCAGCACTTCAACCGATATCGTAAACCATACGGCCCATATCCTTGATTTTCGCGTTGCTCGGGTCCGATTGGGCTCTTCTCGCAGCGGCAGCCATGCTAACTTCTTCCCTACATAGCACCCACGCTCACAAAAATAAAAAAAATGCCCACATCTACAGCACCCACGCTACTATGGTCGGCACACACCTTTGATCTTCGCATTACTGGGATCCGATTGGGCTCTTCTCGCAGCGGCAGCCATGCTTGCTTGCTCGTTCTGTCTCTGGGCGTCCATTACATGGAAGACGTTGGTAAGGACACCTGAATGTTGCATTCACTGCATTTTCAGGCGACAAGACCTCGTCGAAGAACCTTGCTAGATCTAACAAGGCAATGTCGCTATAAGGATCGGTATGTGTTTCACGGCGTTTCTAAAAGCAAAGTCTCTACTGCAAGATTAATAGGGCTGATGATGATACATTATTACTTCGAACCTGCAAGTTGCCAAATAGTTTCAGGAGAAATTAAGGCGTCTCTCTAAGGAACGAAGCTCGGTAGCTCACCCTTCTCTCCGAAGAGCAACTGCGTGAAGCCCTCGTCATTAATCGATTTGGGCGGGGCGCCACCGGCATCGGTCATCGGTGCGATTGCGGCTCCTGAAATACTTACTTCTTTTACTGCATATCCGGCTACTTAAGTATCTAGATAAGCGTATTCCAAGAAGACAGGGAGTGAAATCCTACGCGAGCTCACTCACCACTGGGCACGCTCTCAATAGCATCGTCATGCGACAGAGAGGCCTCGAAGTTCCGGGCGACCTCGGGAATATCTGCCTGAGGGACGAAAGGACGGGCGGCGAATGCCTGAGTTGTTCTTAGATTAGAGAAACACCCAGTCAATCTCAAGTTTCAACATCAATGCCGAAGATTACACAGTACCACCGTATTCTTAGATTATCATGGCTCTGTTAATGAAATGTAAACAGGAAATTGTCTTATCGAATTTGGCATAAGAAACAATGACTACTTCTTCCGCTATCCAATCTACTAGTCATCTGGATATCGGTGATTGAAATGAGATCTAATCAAACAAAAGTTACATGGAACAAAGGGAAAATAAAAGTGAAAAGATGGTAAATTAAAAAGACCTTCTTCGGCTCATCCCTCTGCGGCGCCGCCACTCCTCCAATGTACTGGATGAACTTCTGGAAGAATGACGACTTGGTCAGCGCCCCGAGGATCTCCATGAAGGTGCCTGAAATCGAATGAATCTTGTAAGTGGTCTCAATCGCGTTTTCTTAGGAAATCTTCTCTCTCTTCAAGGAGCCTGGTCTATGCTAAAATCGGAAAGAAAACGGTATGAGAACGCGAGAACACGTGGCATAGAGAACTGTGATATAGATAGGGTCTCACCTCCTGGCGGGGCATCCGCAGTTTTGCCCGCATTGGGATCAGCGAGGGTGAAGGCCAGACGCCCGACCGATTTCTCCGCAGAGTTCTCCGCTACTCGGGTGCCTTTAAATTATTAAATTATTAAATAACTCGAAAAATTTATTTGTGTTTTTCTTTCTGACCTCTAATAAGCTCGTTCTCGATTTTATCCGAATAGGTTTCATGAATATCTCAAAAGAGCTAGAGATGATGACTTGTTAGTATTATTCTGATTGGGAGGAAAAAAAGTTAAATCTGACTTTCACTTGTCGGGAAGGCTGTTGTGCTGTGGAGGAAAAGAAAAACGGCGATCAGGGACGTTCCGACATGCATCTGTGAATTTCTGTGTTTTTTAGCCCGGAATCTTCCATCGGACAGCGATAAATCATGAATCTCACAGCAAATCATTTAATTCGTTCACGAGTTCCTTTCAATCACCCAAGGGCGCTGACCAATCCGCAGAGACACGATAAGAAGACAGAGAAACATGTATACTGGTGTAATTGGGGGCTGAGTCATCACGAGGAACCGCTCTCCTCATTCTGCGTGATCTCTCGCTGCTCTGACCGGCGAGAGAACATGAAGAATGAGGAGAGCGGCTGCTGAATCAGAGGTCAGACAGAGCGAGAGAGCATGCAGAACGGAGAGAGTCGCTGCCGAATTATCGACCCCGCGCATCATCTCAAAGCAGAAAGAGCTAATAAACGAGAACATGCATGAAAACGAGTAAGAACGAGCAAAGAGAGGCCGAATGGCACCTTTTCACTCCTTTCTTTCCAGGATCTATCGCTAGTCAGAGACAGCGAGAGAGCATGAGGATCAGAGAGAGCCAGATCAATGGCACCTTTTGCCCCTCTGTAATAGCCACTTTCCCTTGCGCCTTGGGCTATGAGACAGTACGTAAAACGTGGAGACAACAGCAAGTGTGTTCAAGCTTGCTGCCACTGCGCGCGAAACGATTGATTGGGAAGGAGGTGGTGATTTCGTCATTACTAGGAAATATCAGCGAAACTTGCCTAACAATTTTAGTTATTTCTACAGTGAAGCTGCCGAGGATATTCGAGAAATTTTGAGAGAATTAGCGAGAAAGTTCTCGAAAAAAGCGAAACCAGCGTTGGGTATCGCACCTTGGTGGTGAAACGCAAGGATTGCGAGAGGCTCCTTTTCCGAGGTCGAGTTCAAGGCTTTGCGCAAGGAACAATGCAGGAAAGGTGGATCCTCAGGCTGTTTAGCTGGTTAGAGAAGGTGAGAGAGCGTGTGAAAAGGAGAGAGTTAGAGAGGAAAAAGTCACAAGAAAGGATTGACCCAGCTGCTGTCTCAGAGTAACCGTCATTGTAAAGTGAAGAAAAGGGTAATTGAGATGGATTGGGATCACAGGAGAAACTGTACTTTCACTTGCACAGCTGACTTTCGAAACTCTAGCGAGTGGATGAAGAAGTAGGAATGATCCTAGGTAAAGTGGTAATGATTAACGGTAATGAAGACCAAAAGGGAGCGCTACTGATTTTTTTTAAAAATCTAAATGTACGGGAGCAACCATTACTGAGGCGCAACGAATGATTGAAAAGCAGAAGAAAACTTTGGTGGTACTGGTTAGAGTCTGGTGTTACTCACGCACTTTGGCGGCGGAGGTCACAAAGAAGCGGAGTGGTGGAGCGAATTGGTTATACGGGGTTGTAATGAACAGTATGACTGCCCCAGGTATGAGTCAGAAGGGGGGCGAGAGGGTCTACGAAGGTTAGAAAAGTTCAATTGGCAGTCAGCGCAATGAGAAGGTTAGAGCGAGAAAAGAACCGATAGTGCGGTGAAAAATGGCGCTCTAGATAGCTGCGGGCAAAATTTTCGGGGTGACTCAGCGCCGAGAGAGATGATCGAGAGTGGAGATAAACTCGCAAGGCGGTTGCGTGAAATGGAATGAAGCAGATCGGCACTGCTGGGATACTGAAGAGCGATGTCCATATCATTCCTATCTCCATCCCTGGCGGTTAAATCCATTCCATAAGTCATCAACAAATGACCCACGTATGTGAGAAACAATGCGGCGAAGCGGAATGAGTATTCCCTAACCAGGCCAGAAAAACCAGCACGGAGTAACTTGAGAATGCGCCTGATCAGGTTGCCAATCGATTGACTGGTAGCCATAAAGCGCCCATGGCACCCGCCACAGGAAGAAGGGCTTAGTCTCACTTTCGCCTCTCTATGAGATTAGCCTCCTCGATTTACATGATCTCTAGGCCCTAGAGCAAAAGGAATGGGATAGGCGCAAGGACTCTTCCATCTCTATGCCAAAGGGGTCTGGCAGCGAGAGAACAGGGGGAATGGAGAGAGACTCCTCGGGGCTCCCAGTCTCTCTTTCAACCAGTTCGTTCACTCACTCTTTTACGCAAGGGGATCTTACTACACTTTCTCATCACTCGGGCAGGTTTATTGGATCATAAGATGCAGTTATACGTCAAGGATAGTGACCAATATGTGCTATGCCCAGAATAGTAATGTGGAAAACACAGTAAGTTAGCATATCAACACCGAAAGTGAGATCATGCGTTGCCTCATGTGAAGGTCAGTCCAAGGACAGCAAAAAATGTGTGAATGCGCATGTATTCTTTGTGTTCCGGGATCTTGATCCGACTCGAGAACGTTTTCAAGTAAAAAAAAATGTGGTTAAGTGCTTCAGGAGTCTCTTGTTTGAGGCTGCATCTAATTAGCACAGTTTCCATGAAGGATTGACCCACGCCCCACAATATAATATCGTTTATTCCAGCCCCCATATGCATGCTGGTCTCGCTTCCTTTTCGTGCTCTCGGTGCACGTTGACTGCGGGTTTCTTCTGGGGTCGGGCATTATAGTAGACACCACCCTTGGCGACGTCCAATTCGAGGTGGCACTTCCGAAATGCGAACTGAAATGCGTAGTGACTTATCTTGGACTAGTGTTGACAAATCGGCACTCGTCTCTCCTCATTTTGCGTAATCTCTCACTTCTCTGACCGGCGATAGATCATTCTAAACGATAGAGGCGCGTGCCGAATTGTCATCACTATCATGGACGCAGTTTGGACACCAAAGGTATGGACACAAGAAAAGTAGAACCTACCTGAGAACCATGGCCAGTATTGTCACTGAATGGCAGCATCTTCATCTCTCGCCACGCCTTGCCTGTCGAGCAACTGAAACTCTGAATTCCGTGTGAATTAACAATCGTCTCTCAATATTACATTATCTCTAGTCGGTCAGAGAAGCGAGAGAGCATGCGAAAGTGGGAGAGTTAGCCAATCACCTCAAATTGCAGTGCTTGAACTGCTCCACGGAGCCGAGCGCGTCGCATGAGAGAACTACACCGATGTAAGATTTTGGATGTGTGAACAACTGCAATCCAAATCCATTAGCAGATGACCAAGGAAAGAAGGAAACTCACCCCAAACGAGGTGCCATTCACTCGGAATTCGCCCTCGTCGTTGGTTGCATGCTTGTCCATCATTCCCCAGTCTGGCTCTGAAGTTTTTGTTAAAACAACAACATAATAATCATGACAACCATTTAGCGATTCCTTCCCGGACAGATACACTTCAACAGCGGGCATGGGCATGAAGGTGTCATTGACGGTGCAGCCGACTCGACCTTGGATATCCAGCTGAAACGAAGGATCAATGTCGTGAAATGTATTAGAGATCACCAATTGGATATATTTGACAGGACCGGGCGGCGGTGTCTGGGCTAGATAGCATGTAACTACTGGCAAAAGAGTTATGAGTAAAAAGAAGTAATTCATGCAGAAAAAGCCAAAGGGATGTTATCCTCATCGACTCCAGTGCTTTTATCAGCAATAGTAATTCGCTTCCAGTAACCATTTCAAGTAATGTGATCGTATTTTGGAATTCATTCTATTTGAAACCAATGAGAGAGTTATGCGCAATTCCACCACCATATTCACATTGATTTAATCCATCACATCTTTGCTTTTCTCTTTTCCGCATTTTACCCGCTTTCGTCCTCTCCAACCTTCAATTTTCGGTTTTCTTTTCGGTTTCCTTCAGCCTCTATTCCTTCGTATGGACATCTCCTCTGCATCATGCTGTTAAATTTTATTTACTCCATAACATTAGTTCTTGCCTCTCTTCCCTTCTCTCTCTCTCTATCATAATGTCGTCATGGATTCAGCTTCCGGCCTAGATTCTTCCCTCAGGCTCTATCCTCAGATTATTCGTTCACTTGACAA
>LS546714.1:470132-493631 GCA_900490775.1 Pristionchus maxplancki
AGGAAGCGGCTCGTCGTTCAGCCGCTATTTCGCGTCAGTTTTTGCTATCTCATTCAAAAACGGCGAGGTCTATTGTGATGAGAAAAATAGATCCAGATTCGTCTCGTCACGGCGCATCGATCTGTGTAAGTTTCTAAGCCCGACTAGGAAAGATAAAAAATATTGATTTTTTAATTATCGTATTTTTGAAAATTATGAAAAATGAATTAGACAGGCAAGCTCGGCGTCAAATTCTATGCCAGGGAACATATTGGCTTAATTTTACAACTATTGGCTAATGAGAAAAGGCAAAAAAATCGATTTCGACGTGAAGCCATCTGGAGCCAACGACGGCTCAGAACGAAAAATGAATATGGCCATCGTCATCAGCACCATCGAGAACCCCAAAGCCCACACTTTCCCAGATTCGACTCATTTTGACTGTGCCGGATCCATCTCGATCTGCTCGATTCTTACAAAGACAGCGTCATATGTTTAAAAAAATGCTTACCACACTACCTGATGCATTCCGCGTGAAGAAGATCGGCGTTTCCATCAAAAATTATCTTTTGAAATGCGATATTTACACCGGACACCAGTAGAACGTGACTAATTCAAACACTGAATTAAACATAGTAAAGAGAATAACGGTTAAAATCATGAACAAATAAAACGATCGCGAGAGTGATCAATACGGATGGATGGGAAAATAAGTGAGGCGGCTTGACCCGATGAGCAATCACTCTCCTCTTTTCCTGTGCTCTCTCACTCTGTCTGATCGGCGAGAGATGAGGAAGATAGGAGAGAGTCATCGCTGTTATCAGTGAGTTCCGCTCGCCTGTCGTCGTTTTTATCGTATGCAGGGTTGTCGTCCCGTGACTCTCCATGTTTCCCATGCTCTCTCGCTGCCCTGACCGACGAGAGAGCATTGCGAGGTGAGAGAGTCAGATCATAGTTCGGCCCGAGCTATGATCCTCGTCGTTTTACACGCTCTAAGCAGAAAAGGATCATTCTCGTAACCGCAGTGCAAACTCCATAGTAAGCCTAAAGCAGGATGAATGACTATCGATGCTTGATGATAAGCCAGCGATTGATAATTTTAATGAATTTATCAATCAAATCGTTTCGGTTTCTCCGGTCCATAATACGGCTTCGGGTCATCAGCATAATCGGCTAGAAGAAACGGGCATTTTTCCTTATTCTTTTCGAATTTCCTCGGCGATTTAGGAAGTTGCTCCTTTTGCGCTCTCTTCCACGGTACTTCCACGGTGGAAATGAGAGGGTCGGTGAGTTCGAGACGAAGGGAGCACTTCTGAACGCAAAAATGCAGTGTCAAAGTACTGACGAATGCGTACTTTTTGAATCACCTTAGATAGGGTGAAAATGAGGAATTATTCTATTCACTAGGTCTTTCTGGAACCGTACTCACCATTTTCCAGAGTTTTTGTGATCCCTACAGTTCAACTTACGATCTCCTCCAATCTCTCCTTCGGTCGATTTGTGGTCTTCAGAATTCGGCTGATAACGAGCGATTTCCCGGACGGACAAAATTCTCGTAGACTGCAAATTTATCACTTCAGTTCTCGTCTTCTCTCATGCAATGAAAGACAGTCAGAACAATACTCTGTGTCTACCAAAACGGTTTGTTAGAGGTGTGCAAATATTGAACAGGAAAGATAATAGTCTCACTACTGTTTCGGAAAGTGCTCGCTCTTGTCGAATGAATGGCCAAATGTGTCGAATGATTCGCCAGTTCCAGTTGATCGCTTGTCCATAGAAGGATATGGGCCTTTCCTGCTCAGATAAATAATAGTTATTTACGGATTTACAGGTCTCTTAGAAGAAACTTGCCTATCATAGAAATAAAACGTTCCGGGCACACGATACACGCGTCTATCGTCAAACGCGCACAAAACGGCAGGCTCCCCCCCCCCTTCTGACTTTGTTTATTACTGTTTTTGCTTATATTTTTGGTGTTTTTATAAATTTTGATTGCGGTTAACCATTTTTGAAAAGGTATAGAGCGCGCATAGCGAGTATTTCGGCGGTTCAATGGGTTTTACAAACCTCGGACAGTCGGGAAACGGAACGTTTTATTCGTAGTGTATGTCAAAATTTCTTGCGTTTATGATACCCTAGTTTATGCGCAAGTTAATGTTTTTTAACGGGGTCGGTAGATATTAGGGTTGGTGAAATCGGTAATACCCGACACTCGAGGCCTCGACCAGAAAAAGTACCAAAATTACTCGATCGGGCCGGATACCCGATCGGGTACTCGATCGCGAGAGTGAACGCTCGGGCCGGCAATCGGGCCGACTGACCCGATCGGGCCGAGCCGGCCCGATCGGGTATTTCAATGAACAGCTCTCTCTCGTAATCACCATGCTCTCCCTAGACCACAAAAACGTGTGCTCGTGTGGCATAGTGGTTCCGTTTTGCATCTTGCAGTCAGTCACCATGGGTTCGATCCTTCCCGAAGCCATTCGTTTTTGCTGTATTTTATGTGACTCTCTCAGTAAATGAAACACAACTAGGTACTTTTCTACACTTTATTGTATTTTTGAGGAGAAAGATCTTGTTCATCGTCCACCCCATTCAGGCCTCTCTTCCGTAAGCGTTCCCTCTACCGCCTCATTTTCCCATCCCATGACAAAAACAGTATTCAGTAAAGTTCTTAGCGGTGTTGCATTTACTGAGAGAGTCACATAAAATACAGCAAAAGCGAATGGCTTCGGAAGGATCGAACCCGCGGTGAGTGCCTGCGAGATGCAAAACGGAACCACTATGCCACACGAGCATACGTTCTCTCTGTCTAGAGAGAGCATGGTGATTACGAGAGAGATCTGATCATTGAAATACCCGATCGGTCCGGTCGGCCCGATTGCCGGCCCGAGCGTTCACTCTCGCGGTCGAGTACCCGATCGGGTATTTTCAATTTCGGGCTACCCGACTATCAATACCCGATCGGGTTTGAGGTTCGAGGCCTCGACTGACCCGACTCGACTTCATCAACCCTAGTAGATATGTATTTGCGTTGTCTCGATAACGCGCAACCATACGAAATATCTTCACCTGGACACGTATCTAAAGCAGCGTTTGAATTGGTTATCCTCTTGAATCCAATCACAAGAGATCGCTGCATAGACGTACATGTCCACGGGTGATAATGTCTGCAGTTGAAAAAAGAAAATGTCAAAGATTTTCTCAAGTTCGAGAAAAGTGAGAATTCCATGAAATCTTGTATTGCACCTCTCTATCAGTTCCATTCAGCTGGAAATAACCCCGATGGTTGGTGGCGTAGGAGTCCAAGAGATCATCTTGAAAACAATTTCATAAATAAAACAATAGCAACAACAACCACAACAACAACAACAACAACAGCAACAGCAATAAGAAACTGTTTCCTGACCCTTGAAGACCTCTCCTTCATACAAGTGCATTTGTATGCCCCTTAGTTGGCGGAATGTGTTCTTATCGTCAGTGCAGCCGATAACACCGTCGATTTGCGCATGAGTATGGTATCTCACGAGGTAGTTCTATCGTGAACTGATTTAATTAGGATTCGGTAACAGTACTCATACGAATACGGTAGTTATTGATCTCAATCGTGAACTGATTGTATTCTAAGCTCAAGGTATACGGTAACGTACGTGCTGGGTGTAAATTGAAGGCCGTTCCATCGCAAAGAGTTGAGCGCAAACCAAAGGGAGAATGGAGAAGAATACGAAGAGGAAGAGCATTTCGAATGTTAATTTTACTGTGAACGATCTCTTTTTATGCTGATCCTGAATTGGATTGGAAAACGTGTTCAGTGAGTGAATGAGTTGGAAAAAGCATTTTACAATTTTCAATAACGTTAATCTTATCCATTTCTTGTTGTTGTTAGGTTACCTGGCAGGCCTACGAGACGTAGTTGAGGACTCATTTCTTTATCTTCACATCAGCATGGAGGAAAATTCATGCACATCGAAGAACATGATTGCGTTGACTAGTGAAAGCTACCATGTATTGCCCTTAGAGTTGTATTTCATGAAAAAAAGTTAGTGCATCGAGAATATCAAGATTTCTTTGGTTATGTGGGCTTATACTGGTGATTCAGCACTGGGATATATAGTTTGGGTACATGACACTTTATAAATAATATTTATCAAAATATAAGATTCTTCTATGAATTCTATCCAGGTTTATGTGGTTTGCCATTCAATTCGCCGTGATAGTCAAGATGCGCTCCATAACACTCCTCGCGAATATTCTCGAATTTGTGCTTGGTCTGATCAAGGTAGTTGACAGCCTGAAGAAATTAGGATCTCTGACAGGTGAGAAATAGTGTGAAATTGAGAGACCTGCAGATTCTGCGTTTGAGGGTTATCGTAGTGTTTCACTGTCGTATCTAGGTCGTAACTCAAATCGAGATTATAAAAGCACTTCTGAAAATACTTCTGATCTCTTCCTCTTGCACGTCACACTGACCAGCTCATATTCGCCCAATTTCGGTCTATAAAACGTCTTTATGCCTCTTCTGACCACGATTGACTGTCCGGAAGGACATTGATCCGTCAGGCTGAAAATAGGTTTCTTTATTTGTCTAATTAAAAAAAAATTTTAAAAACCAGCTCACTTCACTCTGCTCCTATATGAGATTCCGTTGTTTTCCCTTACTTCACACCCGGCGAATTGCTTGTCCGAGCGGATAAAATCGCACGAGAGCACAGCGAATAAGTACATCTCAGGTGGCGACAGATTCTGAAATAATATCAATAAAAACAACAACAACAACAACAACAACAACAACAACAACAACAACAACAACAACAATAACAACAATAACAACCTCATAGTCCGACGCCTTCAGTATGAACTGGCCAGCGTCGTTGGTGACCGCGTTGGCTAGGAGATCGTCTGATAAATTATTATCAATGTTTCATCGCTCACAGCATGTTATTCTGTTTTTGTGCTTCTGTTTGTTTTGGTTTGGCCTATAGTCACTATTGTATAGTCACGACATCATCAAGACTAGACCAGCAACATAGGAAGAAGAGATTAGGATCGACGGACTGAATTTGCATCTAACGAAGCCGCTGGACTAGTGACACCCTTTTTGAAACCGAGTTTTGTTGTGAATGCCAAAACTTTTACTCGGATATTCGCAATGACAATTCAACGCGCTCGCCCACCTTTCAAGATCTCCTCTTCCATTAGGAACACCTGGATTCCATTCAGAGGCACAAATTTACTGTGGTTCTTGAGGCAGCCGAAGACTCCTTGGATGTGGGCCTGCATACGGTAGTTTTTCTATCGAGAACAGATCATCGATCAAGGACTGACTACATTAGGTACTCGGTAACATACGTTCTGGGTGTAACCGGGATACTTATCCGTATCCACCGTTCCGGCTAATCCATCCAAGGCATGAGCGAAGTGAGAAATGAAGAGAATGAGGAAATGAAGGATCATCCGAATACGAATTCTAGTGAGGAATGTCACCTTTTATGCAGAGAAAGAATCGAATAAAGCATACAGTTAGATTGAGTGGATTGGAAATCGTTTTTGAAATGTGAATAAATGGAAAACGCATACTATACTTTGCTTCTCTTGAGCAGCTCACAAAACCGAGTCATTTATCCAAATATAAAATCACGCTACAAACAACTCAGGACAATCATAGCAGCCAGAAGAACCGAGAAAATGAATGAACCTGCAATATTATAATAACGTTTCAGAATGTTTTTTTCTTTATTTTTTTTATATTATATATATTTTTTTCTAACCATTTCCTGCAGCAGAGGTCGTTGGTTCCCTATTAGCTGTAGTTGTCGGAGCAGAGGTCGGCATCGTCGAGACACTAGTGGACTTGGGATGGAATGTCGCTGTGGACCTGTAACTAACGTTAATTATCTTATTTAAATAAAATAAATTAAATAAAAATTTAAAGAAAAATGTACGTCGTTGGGTAAGGCGTGGGCGTGCTTCGTCGATGGTACGCCGTCGTTGTCGTTGTCTTAGGAGGCTCGGTCTTCTCGAGTTCCTCGGTGGTAGTCTCTTCCGGTTCCGCCTCAGTTGTGGTAGTTATCTCTTCCGTTGTGGTCACGATAGGCTCCGTGGTAGTCTTCTCTGGTTCCGGTTCGGCTGTGGTAGTCATCTCTTCCGTTGTAATCACGATGGGTTCTGTGGTAGTCTTCTCTGGTTCCGGTTCGGCTGTGGTAGTCATCTCTTCCGTTGTGGTCACGATAGGCTCCGTGGTAGTCTTCTCTGGCTCTGGCTCCATGGTTGTTGTCTTGATTTCTTCTTCCGCTGTGGTAGTCCTCTCTTGTTCGGTAGTAGTTCTGGCGTCTGGTTCCACTGTGGTAGTCTTGACCGGTTCATCCTCCACTGTGGTAGTCCTGTCTGGTTCCAGGTTTTCAGTCGTGGTCCTAACCGCCGGTTCCGGCTCTGCTGTCGTTGCCTTTTTCTCTTCGATTGCTGGTTTCACGCAAATCATGAAGTACTGATTCAAGTCGGCCTCGTTGCGGGTCCAGGATACAGTGAGCTCCTGAAATAAATGTTCTTGCTCAAGATAAATGATGATAATAATACCTTAGCGCTCAGGACAGTCGATGGAGCAGCATTTATGCCTACCCAGCTGAAATTCGAGAAGGTGAGTTAAAGAATCAAAATGCAAAATAAAAAGTCAGTACTTGATCGCCGATTGCTCATCGACAACAATGGAGACGGGATGAGTACCGTCGAGGTTGAGATCGGCTGAGAGCTCGACGGTGATCGGGCTAAAAATTCAATTTAATAACAAAGTAGTGTTTTGAAATACTCTTACAGATCACTAGCGAGATCGTATTCGGTCACGGCCTCATACAGTGAGGAGCGAAAAGTCTGAAAAAAAATTCTCAAAGAAGATAATGATTAAAGACCTTTGTCTGTCCCAGTTGCCCCGTCTTCACAGCACAGCCTATGTATCCGGGAGAAGTAACGAATTGGGTTCTGCTCAGGTCCAGAGTCTCATCTGGAATTGTAAAGTTCATGGTAGTTAGTGACATGCACTTACAGCTATTATTGAAGGCGTTTAGTGCAACATTTGTGGTTCCGGAGTTGAACACGAGAGTAATGAGTGGTGAGCGAACATCCGCTCGCAGATCTTGGTATGATGTGGCACTGCAAGTTAAAATTCAATTGAGTTTTATGTTCTGATGGTTAATTTCGCCCGATTGCATGACTAATTCCATGGGCTCATCAGATTGCATACTTGTGCCAGAAAATAATTTCGAAACACCACTCACTCTTCCTGAATCACCCTGGTGCACTTGTCTTTGTCATTGAGAGTGTCGAAACCGGCGGTAGCCACTTCAAATGGGAAAGGTGACTGCAAAATATGGTTTAAGCGTTGAATCGTGAAACACAACCAACCCCATTAGTGACAACATCGAGCGTGAACGGTTCCGTATTGATAACTGTTATCACACCAGCAGGGGCAGCCATTCGAGAAGCGCCTTTAGCGTCGAAGACCTCAGTGTCCTGGTAGGCTGCAAATACACTCTCATTTCGCAATGCCTTGCTGAAATATTCAAATATGATTGACAGATTTCCATTCATAAGAATTTTACCTGAACATGATATGGCGTCTTCAATCCGTCTGCGCCAGTGATGTCAGCATCCGCCATACTGAATTATTTATTTATTTATTTTGATTTATTTGTTTTTTATTTATTCCGTCAGAGTAATGTACAAGAAAAATCGCGACAGTCGACCGTCGACGTCATCAAATCGCTTTTGCGGGTAGTATTTTGAAATTGAGGTAGACAAAGTACCTTATTTGATTGCCTTGGAATGCATCTATTGTAATTCTCTGAGCGATCGCCTTTGAATTCTCCGGAACGGACACGTAAATATTGCAACCGGGCGAGCAATAGGTTGGGAGGTAAACCTGGAGAGTTCAAAGTTTTGGAAATGTATCTAATCAATCACTCACAGCGCCTTGACCTTCAAAATCCTTTTCGTCATAAATACGCGAAAATTCGAATTCTACGAATGCTTCTGAAATAGAACAACACGTGACGATACTTAAAGAGTGAAACGCACCTGTGAGTGCAGAAAACAATAATGAAACCAATAGAACTCGTATGACCATTCTGCAATCATTTCAATTATCAAGAGATAGAAGTACTGAATAGCTGGCAACATCTCTGAGCCTTAACGATGGGTGGAGTAGTGCTTATCGGACACAGTTGTACAGAGCAAGAGACGTGGATTAAGCTTTGTGCGCAACGCCTAGGATGACTCACGAATAAGATTCACGCCTAATCTATCCATTCAAGCATAGGTGTGATAGTCATCGACGATATTTCGAGTGACTGAATTTCACATCTTCACTGCATTTTCGGATGCTAAAAGGTAGCAACAACTATGGATTGAATAGCAGGGTCCTCGTCGTATTTACCCTTTCTTTCTCGTATAAAATGTCATAATCAGTTCACAGGAATACTTTATGCACATGCTTCTTGGATACCCGCAGTGTAAGCTGTGATCGTTGAATGAGATTGGGAATGGGAAATATAGAATTACGGAATGTTTTCGGAACCAGCAAGGAGGTTGATAGTGGAATCACAGAGTAAAGCGAGTCGGGGCGAATCAATGGGTGTTTAAAATAATGGTGGAGTGATCTTTGAACTCTTTAGCCTAGCAGCTCAAAGCAGTTTCTCTGTGTCTTCGGTCGACCCGGACGAGAGCTACGGTGGCGCTGTTTTGAGGCGGTGTCGACCTGGGAAGTAATTTATTAATTTTACAGCTTTTTTATGTTGCACCGAGCCACAACAGCTTTATCGTATTCGCAACCATAGCATTTATCCACTACTCCGCATGTAACTACTCTTTTACTCCACACTACTCTTTTAGACTCTTCTGTGCCTCACCCCTCTACCACAAAATTAAATGAATAAATCACCTCATCATAGTACTCATCCGCCGTCGTATCGTGTCTCCCTCCTCCTCCTCTTCCTCTCTGACCACCCCTGGGACGAGCAGGCCGGGCGTTGTCCTCGGCGTCCGCCTAATTAATTGAATTATTAATTATTTAGAATACTTTACTAACTAAAAATATTTGAGAAAAGTCTAATGAGTTTCACACCTTGTTCATTTGTTTCTCAAATTGTGAAGGTTGCTGGTGAGATGATTTTTTTTGTAACAAACAAACTAATAACTCAGTGGTCAAGAATAGGGTTCTCTTGTTGGAATCAATTTATTTTTTTTTTTAGTGAGAACAAAGGTGTGACGTAATTCCATTCGTTCCATTTCCTCCTCTCCCTTGCGGTGAGTGGAATTCCATTATGCAATTGGAATTCCAATTCGCCTCATTCCTTACTCGAGCGAGTCGAATAAGCTGGCGGGATTCCATTATTCTAATGGAATTCCATTCGTAGTGGAATTCCAATAGCGCGCCGGTCCTATGCGACCGATTCCGTGGAATTGAGAGGAATAGAATGGAATTCCAATAGGCTAATTATTCCAATAAGAGAACCCTAGTCAAGAACCCATTCGAGGATATTCTAATTTGATATTCCTCACCGAGTAATGATCTGACTCTCTCCATTTCACAAACTCTCTCGCTTCTGTTACTGGCGAGAGATCATGTATAATGGAGAGACGAGAACATTGCTCGCCTCACCTGGTCATAGTAGTCATCTGCTCTCTTCACTCGCACGTACTCCTCCTCTTCCTCCACGGCCAAACCAGCGTCCACTTTGGTTGGGGATCTGAAGTCAAAATAGTCAGTGGTTTGTTTTCCGTTTGATCGCTCTAAAATTCGACTTGAATTGAGCATTATCTTGAAACTTGAGTATAAAAAGAAGTTTCACGCATATTTCTTCTGTTTCTCGAATAGGTACCCATTGGTGGATTGACGTTTTCTCTTTGTGTCAAAAAAATAAGTCTGCTCTAAATATAAGAGTAGGACGCAGGAAGGGGGCTTTGCGGGGTTCTTCCTGATCATCATTAACAATCACCTCGCGAGATGCTCCACTACCCGAACGAAGTCGTCCGTGTGCCGGCGATGGCGGAGGATCGGCTCGATCTGAAGTAAAATTTCGATTTAATGTTTCAAAGGCAGTCGAATATCTATCGCCACACCATTGAGTTGCTCATCTAACTACAGTGCTTGAAACATATCTCAATTCAATGATTCCATGAAAGGGGACCATGATCATTTGTTTTTTAGTCATGAATCTAATCTAGTATAGTACGTCGCACCAATTGCCTTTGCCTAGTGCCCAATTTGCCACCGTAATCCCGAAATGGTTACTTGACCTACCTTGATCGGGTTGAGCATCTTCTCCAGGGCGGGGTCCAGTCGGAAGGGGCGCAGGAAGAGGTCCTCCATCGAGGGAAGGACCGACTTGACGGTGGGGAAGGCGAGCGGAGCGGCTGTAAATGATGTTGTTATTATAGATGTTGTAGTTGTTGCTGCTGTTGTTGTTGTTGTTGTTTGGAAGAAAACTAGTTCCGGATGTGTTTCAAAACCAGCATTTTTTCCTAAGACACCAGGGAGATAGATCAGTAAGGTTAAATATTGCGGATGTGGCAAGACGAATAAAAAACACAAAACCTGTAGGCGGGATGGGCGTGAACGATGCGAGGAGGTCGTTGCGCTCTAGGCCGATCTGCGATTGCGAAGGGTCGATCTGAAAGATGTCAATCTCATTTTTACAATTTCGAAACTACAAATTCCAGTCCAGATATGCTTCACAGGCATCATTTAGCAATGCTGTGCCAATAACTTCGTTAATTCAGCGTCAGCATAGGGTGAAAACAAATATAAATCAATTCCCACCGCCTGCCCCTTGCTGCTCCAGGTCTGGCTGCCGAAGGCTCTCGCTGGTGCTGCGTCGCTGCTCGCGCCCCATGCGGCTTGACTGCAAAGCGATCCTTTTACTCACTCTCTCAATACACAAAGCTCTCTCGTCCATCAGGGCAGCGAAACGTTGATGCGATAGGAATCACACAAATAGTTTTTTTAAGTTTCAGCTAGGGTGATTTGTTCATTGAATTCTACCCCGAAGATGACGTCATCGTTCAGGAGTGCTGCATCAGAAGCTATGAAGAGTAACTCTACCTCGAAGATGACGACGAAGAGACCCCAGAAGGCCAGAGCGGCGCGTTGATCGACGGCATGCCTCGGGGAGCTGCAAAGAGCGGATCTAAATGTTGTTGTTGTTGTTGTTATTGTTGTTCTTTTCCAAAGAAAATAAATCAGTGCTCACTGGCCCACGAGAAGTCATAGTCGTCCATTCTCCTTATTCCAGGAGGATGTCTGAACACGGCGTCATCCTGCTGCGGCAGCTGCAGCAGCTGCTGTTGTTGCTGCTGCTCGGCCGGGATTATGGGCTCTGGAAGCAATAGGCTTATCTTAAACATTCGAGTTCGAAATACTGCGCGCTGTATCTTATTTCACACACTCTTTCGCTAATGAGAGAGTGCTAGTAATGAAGAGACTGCGAACCGAATTTCGAACTGTAGTGGAGAATGGTTGATAGCAAAGGACGAGTGGCATGTAACTCAGCATTACTTTCAATGTTGTTTGCGACAACGTAGGTCTGTGCTGGTGCTGCGGTGATATTGCAGCACAGTAAAGAACTCACTCGCAGACCGTGGAACTCGAGTGACAAAGGTCTTGCGCATGCCTAGAGAAGGCACGGTAAGTATGAATACAGTCAAGACATCTCATCACTACTCCTCTTTTGAGTCTCGCACATGCAAAAAGCACGCAAAATGGTGCAAAATAAATACAACAAAATGTAAAAATGCACACAATCACTCACGCCTGCCATCCACCGTGGTGAACCGCTGCACGGTAACCGTCCGCATCGGTGTGGTGCGCGTGACACTGGTGCCCCTGTGAACATACCATGCAATTGGGAAAAGACACCCTACACCATGTACCACCACCTCACCACGAATTGGCGCCTCTCCACACGGTGCGCTGCATGCCGGGTCGGTTGAACTGCCGGATGGTGCCGCCGCCTGAGGGTGGGATTGGTGCGGGGTGCGTGGGTGAACATTCACATTTGGGATGTCATGCGCACATTGAAAAAATACACAGAGGACCTTCAAAATGTCATGCATAAGTGTCAAAAATGTCAGATTCTGCAATACCTACCTGGTTCTGGTTCATTTTCAACTATAGTTCACATCTCGGATTCCGAAATGGACGGGATGACCTACCAGGCAACTGGTCCATCCTCGATGACGGCACTGTCTGCATGCCAGATGGATCGAGGGGCGAGAGACCACCGTTGAGGGCGTTGGGCTGCATCGAACCTGGAATGGTCTTTCGTGCTTTCTGAAAAAAAATTCGCATATCAATTCAACTATGTTTCAAGAACATCACGAATGCGAATGGAATCAGCGAGAGGTAATGGTAGGGGCCGCAAGCTCCGCCCACTTTGTGTTGACATGATTTCGCCAAAAAGCGAGACGGAGGGAGTACAGAGCTCATTCAAGACGAAATCACTCGTCCAAAAGCGCGTTGGATAGCTATTCCCATCCCCTATCGATTGAGGAGGACACGAAATGTGCCAGACATTTTTGAGTAGGTCAAAATTGATGGTTTAGGTTGCGAAAACCGCGAAAATCGTATTTCCAAAGAGAACACTGTGTTCGTGTCTTGAAATTCCGACTAACTCGATTTTTCTAGGATCTTTAGACATTTTTTCAGATTTTTATCTTCACTCCCCGGGCTGTACTCGACGCACAAAGAAGCGCGGAGGGAGGGGAGCGAGAGAGTGGGGGGAGGGAGAGAGACACACGCGAGAGAGGCTCCGCCCCCTTTCCCTCTCCTCTCGCTTTCTCCCTCTCACCCGGTGTGCCTTGCGCGCGTGGTTTTCGGGGCATAACTTTTGTCAGAGATTAGATATCCATGAACTCTAAAAAGCATGAGGTTATTGGGTCCCTGAGGAACAGTTTGAACACACTTTTGACCCCATGGCGAGAATTCGGCTATGTGCGTTGTGGCCCCTAGGTAATGGTGAATGCGTTTGTTACTAAACAAATAAAATACAATAATTTTAAAAGATTTTTCACCAGCAGGCATCCTCTGCTTCATGTTGTCAATCGGTTCCTCGATTGTGTTTATTAGCTTAGAGATCATTTGGAAGCCGCGAGTGAAGGTGCCGCATCTGAAATGAATTGTTTTATTTCCGTTCCGGGTCGGGTTCCGGGCCCAGATGGAAAAATGACAGAGGGCCAATTCTACAAAGACAGTTGGCAATTGACAATTGGTAGTTGACAGTTATGCTGAAAGACAATGACAATGACAATGACAATCTGCCACACTCACCGCGACGCGTCCATGCCCGAATCCATGCACACTGCGTTAATAGCCTCGGGGTTGCTGAATTGATTATTAATCAATAATTAATTAATAATAATTAGCTAATTAACAATTAACTGACTTCCCGACGGAGTGCCGCAACTTCTTGTCCGCCAGCACTTGCGCAGCCAGGTTCAGATTGGCCAAGGATTGATCGTTCTTGAAGTTCTCGGCCTGACAATTAGTTTATTTTTGATGTTTTGAAAAGATTTAATGTTCTTCAGTAATTGATTCTTGCCTTTCCTGTGTGCTTTTACTGAACACGTGAAACATATTGGCAAATATTTATCGATCGTTTTATTAATTAGAGATTAAAATTATAATTTTAATTAATTAATAAATACCTGACAAGCGATGAAGGCGCACAACTTGCCGTCGCCGTTGCAGATCGGAATTGCATCCTGAGTTTTTTTTAGTTTTTGAGTTTTTTTTTTGAGTTTTTTTCGAAATTTTTGAAAACAAGCATGCGTAAACCATCACCAAATCTAAGTAATTCAATCTTCAAGAATATAATTCAGCCAATCTTATGGGGAACTCCACAAGTTTCTACCTGCATCGGCGTTCTCGACGGCGCCCCAAGCACCTTGACGTCCCGTTGCGAGTCGAGCATCTGCAGTATTATTTTATTGTATTATTCTTGCGAGTACTTCAACTTCCTACTGTGACAGTCGGGGAACACTTGGTGCGGATGTTCAGCGGCAGCAGTTAAAGGAAGTTTGTTTTCCACCCAAGATCTCAAACCCGTTTTACAGTCTCCTTCTCTCGAACTTTTGCTGATCTCGCTCAAAGGAGGGATTAGTCATAGATAGGGATCTTCTGAGGCTCAAGTCATTTCAAAGAAAAAATCGGTTCCAGATAAGTTTCACAACTTCTATAGAATCTCCAGATTCAGCCTAGAGCAATTTTGGAGTCCAAAATAAAAAATAATTTTAAAAATAATATAATAATACAAAGTTTATTTAGCGAAGATCAAAGATCAAATACTAACTCACCGGTCTGACCAGCGTGGAGTGCTCCCTCACGTGCGATCGTCTCTCCTCGACGAGTGGCTTGAAGACGTCGATGGCGGAGTTGAAGAAGTCGCCGAGCATCGCTGAGAAATAGATATAATAATTAATTAAATTACGATGAAATGCAATAATTAACAATAATTATGCTTTAGATAGGCAGCTTATCTACAATAAATCAATTTTTCTACCTTTTTTGAGATAAAGGATAACCAGAGTTCAAGGAAGACTTTCACACTCCACACTACACTTCACGCTACATAGGAAACGTTGTAAAGCGTAACATCGAAAAGGTCTCACACTGCCCGTTCGCTAATTGTAAGTGGAATGGAATTCTAGCCAGAATTCTTGCAGGACTAAGCTCGTACGAATAAATGTAACATTGAAACGGTCTCACACTGCCCGTCCACATGCTGAATGGAGACGAAGACGAGTATGAAAAGAAGCCGATCGATCATCTGGAAAATCGATAATTCAGTAGGTACAGTATCCCGAATAGAGAACAAAAATTAAGTTCGCGATTGGCAGCAGATTTTCGATCAAATATCGGTGTGAATGAATCGATTCGCGAGGAAAGAAAACGGTTAGATAGCTCAGGTGGAACGAGAATAAGGGGGGAGGGAAAGGCGTTACTTAGTCTCGCCTCGATAGGAACGAGAAAGATTTACAGAGCTCAGATTGAGACCGATTCATGACTGATCTAAGACCGAAAAAGTCGCATTTGTGGAGGAAAGTAGTGAGGAACTGTGTCAAGGGACACTGTCAACTTTCGAACGGGTTGTAATGATTTCGAGAGGAAAGGCGTTACTTAGTCTCGCCTCGATCGGAACGAGAAAGATTTCGTTGCGCGAACGGATTGAGAGCAATTTGTGACTAGGCTAAGCACTCAGAGATCTGACTTCACTTGCTATCTCGTCCAAGCCGCAACATTCAGAAAAAAAGCTTCGGGAACTATTGAACGAATAGAGGGGGAAATCAAAGTTTTAATAAACATAAATCACTGACTCATTCAATTTTCGTAAAGAACATAACGTTGATCATTGTGAGGAGTTGTGCCAGTTTTCTAACCGATTTGCTCAAGAGCAGCAACCTTGAACGGTCACGATAAAACCCACTGTGTGGGTGTGATGGCTTGGCAAGAAACGACTCTCTTAAATCTGCACGCACTTTCGCCTCTCTGACCGGTGAGAGAGCACGCGAAGTTAGGAGATCTAGTGTGACTAGATTGAGAAAGGGTTATGATGAGCGTATTCTTCAGCAAGATATATGCGGGAAAGGGAGAGTTGTAGCAGCATTGTTGTGTTGCACTCTAGGTAGTACAACAAACACGAAAGTAATGATTGCCAATAACACGTCATTCAGAGGTAGAAGAACGAAAAGCGTATAGCATCCGGAGAAGTCTCGGTAAATAGTGAAAGAAGTACGAAAATATTGCGAAAGAAACCTAACGAATGGAAAGAAGGAGAGTCGAAAAGCGGAATATTGCCTCGATCTGGCCCAATTCTCCCCGAGCAGATAGCGGAACGCGTGACGCGATCAACAGGATTTCATTCGAGATCTTGACTTTTATTTCTTTCTCTGACTCTCTCCGTATTGCACGCTCTCTCGTCACTTAATTCATGATAGATTTCAGCGAGAACGGTATCTGTCGTATCTCAAGTCGGTGAGAGATAAGCGGGAATAGAGAGAGTTGTACGACAAAGAATAAGGCCCCCATACAAAGAAAGCTTGCTTGCGGGCAGCAAACACAGAAAACTGTGAATGTGATGTGGTGAAGGGTGGGAAATCGCGGGTGATGGCAGATCGAGTAACGAAAGGAAAGCAAAACATCGTAGTATGGATCAGTTACAGAAGAAACCATCGAGAGTAATGAGCAAAGGCGAAAAACCACTGCGGAAACTGCAATTGTGATGTGATGGCGCAAAACAGCGAGCAGTGCACTTGAAACGAACCATAATAATAGGCTATGTACGATACTGAGCGTAGAATGTAAGAGAAGAAATCAGCGGGGGACTACCAGTGAATTCTCGGTTTGAGGTCACCCTCGCAGACTAAATAACCACTGTGAATTGAAGTGAGGGGAGAGAGGTCAGCGAGTCAATGGGATGGTCTCACTTGGTTCCCTGTACTGTCTCGGTAGTTAGACAGGACGAGAGAGTGTGGGTAATCGAGAGAGTGGGGCATAGTGAGACAGAGAGTGAATGAGGATGTGTGATATAGAGCGAGGAGAGGAGGAACTATTGCTCGAGGGTATGAGGATTGAGAGGATAGAGAGATCCTGCGCTCTCATTTTGCATGCTATTACGCAAGTCACACAGTCCGACAGACATACAGAACGAAATATTGGGGTGCTCGAGAGAATCAGACAATGAGTGAATATATTTCTATAGATGATCAGAGAGAGTGATAGAACATCAGAGATGGAGAGGGGATTAGCGCGCAAGGGAAGGAAAAGAGGAAAAGAGGAAAGGGGGCGAACGAGAGTGACAGTGAATGCGGATAGTCAACGAAGGATCAAACGCCGAAGAAACGAAAGGACTCGAGGAAAGGTCTCAAAGCGAGTGGATATTGTGGTGAGACGTTTGTTCTGGACTAAATGTTATTTTTAAGTTACGAGAAGGAATAACGAGACTTTCAAACTACTGAAAGAATTATAGTGCAAAACGAAATGGAAATCTATCGTTTAGCTCGGTTTATGAGCTAAATGGTGACTAAGCCGCGAGTCGCAAAGACAATGAAAGTGGAGCACAGCGTGCCAGAGCGGATCGAAAACCTCATTTGCGTGGCGGATGGCAATTCGTGTCTCTCTTTTCCCTCCCATTCATTCTCACTCATTTCGAGTTATCAGAGCGGTCAAAATAAGGGGGAATTCATAACCCCTAAAAAAATCGAAATGCCCACTTCATTTTTCCTTTTGGTATTTCGAGAAACATATACGAAATCCACAAATTTAGTCACAAGTTCGCTGACCACTCTTCTTGATTCCGTGAAACACAACTGTATTCGGAGGAAAATGAGCAAACATAACCTTTTTCGGTATTTGGCGTCTACTTTCTCAAGAGCGGTCAACGGAAAGCATCACATCATTATTATTGTTTGAATCCTTAGGAGTCGCTCTAGCTTTCTCAGGGAGCCAATTTTTGATAAAAATTCAGTAGCTCAATAAATGAAGTAAAACCTTCCGAAAATTGACGAAAAACGCCGTTTTTCACTTGTCTTCTCTATTTTCGCGATTAGGAGGAATATTTAGACGGCATGAATTACATGAATGGATAGGCAATCTCTTTTCTGACAATTCTCAGGTTTTCGTTTTTCCTATTTCATCTTTGTTTTCAAGTAGCATTTGTTTTTGTGCCGCAAACCCCGCGAAATCGCGCCGCAAAACCCGCATAAATGACGTGAAATGATCCGTTCTCTCCCTCCCCACATTAGAATACGTCCGCCGCGGCGAACAAAGGAGGCGATCCGCTCTGGCACGCTGTGTGGAGGATCGAAGGATCTGGAAATTTCGCGATAATTATCGCTTTTCGCCCTTGTTTCTTCTCAATTCTCACGCAATTTTTGAGGCTTTGTCTTATTTTTCACATGGAATGAACCCGATGATTCACGAAAAGAAGTTCGGGTCTCGAGCATGGACTCGTGGTCTGCCACATGTTCCCACTCTCTCGGTTTCACCTGATCTCTCGTCAATCAGAGAAAGCTAGAGAGCAGGAGGAATGGAGAGAACCAGACATCTGAGATACGTCTAGAGTGATGATTAAGCATCAGTTTAAACCGGGGGAGACGGATGATGAGGCGCAAGTGTCTGACTCTCTCCATTTCGCCTGCATTCTCACGCTGTCTGACCAGCTAGAGAGCAAGCGGAATGGAGAGCGCGACAACATTGAGGAGGGAGATCAGAGAGGGGAAGAAAGAGAGAGACAACACAACAAGCGCCATCGATTTCGGACGTCCTCTGGGCGTTTTGAATGATTTTTCCGATTCTCGAGCTTTATGTTTTCGGTTTCTCGCTTGTCAATACGCTCAAGGCCTTCCAAAGTGGAGGTTTATCCGTTCCCAAATCGTTCCGTGATCCGTGAATAGATTAGGGCGTTCAGGGGATTTTGAATTCTAAAGAGACTCCGGGATTCGTCTTAATCCATACAATTCCGTTTGCTTTGAAGAGCGCGAATAAGCACGATTTCTGACTAGAATATGGGTCATAATCAGGGCACCAGGGATATTTTTTCTAAAGATTCGATTATTCCGGGTTTCCTCTCAAGCAGCGTTAATCCGTTTGCTATGAATAGCGCGAATAAGCACGATAAAGGAACGAAAGTGAAAGATGGTGAGAGGGAGATGGCGCTATGAATGATTGGAGTGAGAGCGAGACTAGATTTGGCTCTCTCTATACAAAGTTATCGCTCGTAGATCAGTGAAAGTTAGAGACTGGGCAGTAGGGTAGAGCAATAGCTACTGGATTGTGGCACAAGCAGGGATCGGCCTCAATAGGAGAGAGAGCCTCAAGCTACCAATATTTATTTAAAATATGGTATTTTTGATGAACCGGACACACCGACAACATTAAATTTCACTGCTCATCATGGTTCTCATAGTGAATCTGAAACATATCTTGGTAGATGCGAGACTAGATTTCGATCTCTCTCTCTATACAAAGTTATCGCTCGTAGATCAGAGAAGGTGAGAGACCGTTCGAGTAAGGGAGCAATAGCTACTGGATTGTGGCACAAGCAGGGATCGGCCTCAATATGAGAGAATATTTAAGTATTATAATTTCACCTAACACAAGCCGCTTCTACTAAACTCCAATAAATTTGTGGTTCGCATAGTGAATCTGAAACATAGCTCATCAGAAAGACAAAGAGACGCGTTGAGTGAGAAAGGGATAGATAAGAATCTCACCTGACTTTAACACGGCGTGAAAATAGGCCTTGCCCTTGAAAGTAACAGCGCAACGCTGTTGAATGCTCAGATGGTAAACGAATGATCTAACTCTTTCCATTCTCCGTCATACCTTGAAGGCTAGAGGGAGCGAGAGAGTGTTGAGTCTGAGAGAGTGGTTGCTCAGGCCCGCCATAAACTTAACGCAGAGAGTTAACTGACCGGTGCGAAAGGTCGGCCCAACCTAGTTCTTGCTAGTGTTCGAAATGTAAATTGTCTATTTTCCCATCATCGGATCTTCCCTGACCGACTAGAGAGTGTGTAAAATAGAGAGACGGTGATCTATCATCTGTTTACCTTTGGTATCAACTCTTATCGCGAACTCTAATCATTAGAGTGACAGGATCATTCCCCTCGTCCTACTCTTGTTCTCTCATTCCTCCCATTCTTCCATAGTTTTTGCCCGTGATTCATCAGTTTTTCGCTGTTTTCGCCGATTTAAGGATGAATCCATCGTCATTTGTCATCTTTGCCGCACTTTTCATTCATTTCAGTGCGATTTTATCGATTCCAAGACAATTTTCCTCAATTTTAGGTGGATTTGGCCGATTTCAGGATGCTGGGAGGCTCCTTCGTCGTATTATTGTTATCGATTTACGCGGTATACGGGCAGTATGAGAAGATTCCGGGTATGTTTTGGACTATTTCCTTCTCAAAAGACTCGAAAATCGATTACGAACGGACAAACGAATTCCTCGTTTGAACTTAACGCTTTTCGTCTCGGATAATCAAGCACAAGAAATTAGAAACTATTATGTTTTACAAATGCAATGAATACTCCCGATTTCGATATTTCTCAATGCATCACTGAGATGTCCGAATGAAAATGAAAAAAAAATAATTTTCAGTCTTCCAAATTTCCAATGGCGATCTCGTTTCAATCGCCAATGAACTGCGCAGTCTGGATGAGAACGCGGCCAAGCCGGGACAGGTACACACCGAAACTAGTATTTTCGAAAATAAGCGGTTCAAATAGTACACGATTTCGCTTATTTTCACGCCTTCTCTCTGTAGAAGTATTCTTATTCCTATTCTTTATTAACCAGCTCAATTGTAAACGTGATTGGCAGGAAAAGGACAAGTAGTGGAATTTCCCCCATTCAATAAATAACTAATAAATTCCAGATCCGTCTCAACTACCAGGGCCACACGAACACGAGGGACTCGTCGGACAATGCGGCGGATCGGTGAGGTTTGATCATGGTTTGGTTGAGTTGCACGGCTGTGATAAAACTTATGAAATTTGTATTGCTCAATCTCGCAGTCGCATATAACACATGCTCAACTAAATTTACTACCAATATTTGAAATGCCACCTAAAATTTTCACTTTTCCTTATTTTTTGGCAATCGAATGGTTGGATTTGCAATCTTCCCCCGATTGCCTATAATGCATTTGCAGATACTCATCCTTTGTTCAAAACTGACAATCGGGCGAGGTTCCCCGATTGCCAGTTTCCCTCTGAGGGAAGAAATTGAGAGAAAATCATCTTTTTACATTTGTTCGTTGACTGAAACATATCGGATCAATTCAATGTTCTTAAATTCACTGTATGTTTCAAAGCACATTCATAATTCAGACAGGTATTTTCCCTCAATTTCTTCCCTCAAAGGGAAAGAAAAATGGCAATCGGGGAACCTCGCCCGATTGCCAGTTTTGAACAAAATATGATTATCTGCAAATGCATAATAGGCAATCGGGGGAATATTGCAAATTCAACAATTCGAATGCCAAAAATATAAGTAAAAGTGACAATTTTAGATGGCAATTCAAATATTGGTAGTAAATTTAGTTGATGTGTTATATATGATAAACAGTGACTATTTATTTTGATGAGACGAGGGTCATATCAACTTTGACTCACCGTTTTTATTCCGCAACGCGAACCCAAATTTTGATTCAAAAATGTTTCACAAGTGCGATGAATACACTCGACTTCAATATTCGACAATTTATCCACGCAACGTTCTTGGAATGAAAAATAATTGCAGTCTCTTCCAAACCGTTGACTCCTCGCTCCTCCGCAAGCCGTCCTACGAGCAATTCATCGCTCTCATGAACAACTTCAACAGAAATACGGGAGAAACGGAGCCGGTCGTGTCGCAGACTGAGGTTTGATTCGTTGAACTTTTCGCGTTATTTTCATTCATTTTTATTTTGATTGGGTTTAAATCGAACAGATTTGTGTACTTTCGCGCTCTTTATTTTCACTTTCCCGGGCGGGTTGGGGAGAGGGATTTTACGTTCTTTGATCTTTGATCTCCCACAGGACAAGAACGAAAAGTCGGCTTTCCTCACCACGGTCCTTGAATCAAAGCCAATGCAGCGGCTGTACACCTTCCTCAAGTCCAAGGGTGAGCATTTTTAGATTTTACCCACGCTTTCCTCTTTCCGCGTTCTTTACGCATTTTTTACGCTTTCCTCGTGCTCTCTGCGCGAACTCTTTTTTGAACCGCCACTAGCCTGAAAACGTTTCAATTTCTTCAACATAAAATAATCCAATTCCAGGCCACCCGTTCGCCACCGACCCCGTCACATGGCGCTACTGGCTGGCGCAGCTCTGGTATTTCATTTTATTTCGCTATTTTCGAAATAAACCTTCCCTAGAATCGCGAATCCTAGCACAAAACTGCACCAAGTTAATGAAATCCTCGAGGGGTGGTTGACGGAAATAAAAATTAAATAATTAATTAGTTTCAATAATTAATCAGGTTCGTCAACTACTCGAGGGCGCGTGGCAGGGCGGACACTTCCGGCTTCGAGCACGTCTTCATTGGAGAGGTGGGTGGAGATTGATCTTGGGAGATTGATCTTTGATCTCCGAACCCCTTTATAACGTTTTTCTTTAATCTTTGTTTTTGCTTCAGGATAAGTTTTGAATAAAACGAGACCAACGGACAGATTGATCCATTTATCAATCTGAACTGTTACTTGAGCCATGAAACTCGACTGAATTCAGTTTTCTATCGTTTTAGAGATTCTTTCGACTGAAGATATCGTTGATGTTTTTTTTTAAACTTTAATACCAAATTTTGAGCATTTTAGGTCAAAAACGACGAGATCTCCGGAATGCACAACTGGCTGCGCTTCTACATGTTGGAGAGAGACCCGAGGGCGAATTTCGACTACAAGGGATTCGTTGTCAAGAGATTTGTGAGTTTTTCATTTACTCTTTGTGGATTTAGTAGTCGTATTGTTAGCTATGACGCTAGAGACCTATGAAGTGAAACTTCTTGTTTCAAAAAAAGTTTTGGTCTGAAGGCGGAAAGAACGGAGATATTTTCGTAAGGAAGATAAGGAAGAACATCTGGAATAGGGCTCGCATGCATTGCAAAGTGTAGTGCATGTAGTCACTGGTTTTCTGCTCGAGAGCTGCTGATATTTTAAAAAAGGAGGAAAACAGAGTACGATCAATTGCAATAAAGACCTACAAATGAAGACGGGCGAGTGAAGCATACCTGAAACTTTGCCATAATTTTAGGACTTTCATGAGTTAAAGAAGCCGTCCCACGAGTTTTTTCGTAGACAATCTGGAAGCGTAGCCATGTTTATCCCTTAAATCCTAGTGCAAATCCAAAATTTGAAGGTTCTAGCTCAACTTTGAAGCGAGCTATGTGCGCGCAAAGTTTTCCGATAATGCAGGGAAAATCAAGATGCGCGGTGCAAAGGGAAGGGGGAAGAGGGAGAAGGGAAGGGAGAGGGGAGAAGGGAGCACTCTGTTTGTCTGACTCTCTCGCTCTCTCACCCTCTTCCTTACAGTATTTTCATTGATTCTGCACGTCATTCGTGGTGGGAGCCCATCATATCACCTCGTGGGAAGCCTTCTTTAATTAAATAAATTAACGAAATAAAATCACAGAACATGATGGCTGCAGTCAAGTTCACTTGGCAGCGCGAGATGAAGCGATCCGGCTCGATGCTTATTGGTAATTAATTATTTAATTGATTGAAAAATTAATAAATCAAAATTAATTAAAATATATCACCGTTGCCTCGAAATCTTTACTTTGACAATGATATGGAATAGGGAATTTGCAAGTTTCTGTTTCAGGCACCAGTCCCGAGTTCGACATGAGTCTGTACACTCTCTGCTTCCTGTCGCGAAGAGGAAGAGACACCTGTGATGTGAGTTACTGTAGGATACTGTAATCAATTATCTATGCTACGGTAACCATAACTGAAACGTATCGTTAGTCCCTCATGAAGGGCTCAAGGAACCCGCAA
>LS546714.1:494149-506896 GCA_900490775.1 Pristionchus maxplancki
AGGGAATTTGCAAGTTTCTGTTTCAGGCACCAGTCCCGAGTTCGACATGAGTCTGTACACTCTCTGCTTCCTGTCGCGAAGAGGAAGAGACACCTGTGATGTGAGTTACTGTAGGATACTGTAATCAATTATCTATGCTACGGTAACCATAACTGAAACGTATCGTTAGTCCCTCATGAAGGGCTCAAGGAACCCGCAATGATGTTGCGTCAGCCTGGTTTAGAAAATGCATGCAACGTTTTTTTGCTCTTTCCCAATGCAGCAGGTGCAGTGACAACATTTTTCTCAGTATTCAAAGATAAATTGAGAGCTGGGTTCCGGGTTATACTTTGTTGTATTTTTGAGACACATAAATTTTTTAAACCATTTTAAAATAAAAATATTATTATTGTAGGTGGAAGTCAACGGCTGTCCGCTCTCCATCACCTCCTACGACCTGGTGCAGAATAGAAAGGTTATTTTAATATTTGTTATGAGTTTTTACGTCCAGAAAGAAGCCGAGCATTGGTTTTCTCACTCAATTGGAAAAGTTATGAATGCGCTGAAACCGTCTGAAACCTTCTATTTATCAGTAATTAAAATAATTCATTAATTAGCTAATTAACCCAATTAAGGTGTTCATCGGCTCGATCTTCCCGAGTGCCGGCAGAATCACGGACCAGTGCAGGAGAAACAACTCGTAGAAATATTGATCGATTGATAAAAATATATCATATATTTGTCTTTTCTTGCTGTCCTCCAAGCTCATCACAAGACGACAAAAGTATAGAGCACATACCGGGAATGGAGCCCAGAGGTATGTACTGGTTCAGCGCTCTAGTTCCGGATACAACCTTTTTGCCAATGTTTCGCTATGTTTCACTGCACTTCAAATAACAACAGTCGTTTTCAGTCGTTTTCCATGCTTGGGAACGTCACATTGTGATTGCGTAAGCTGTTGAAAAGCCATCCCCATGGTTATCCTCAAGTTATCGAAATTTATTGCTCTCCATGATTCGGCTTCATGTCATCTCTGGCGAATCGTATTTTTTTCATAGAACGGACGCAACTTTTTACGTGACTCGAAGATGACCTTATAAATGACAAATCTTAATAGCTCTAAAGCGATTCGCGAGAAGAAGTCTTGAATGAAGAGACAAAGACGTATTTTGAGGTCTATTCTCAGTAGTCGTCGTTCTCACTTCCCGATCTCTGTAACTTGCATGCTATTCCGGGACGCATACGTGTAATTCTGACATCACAATTCGGTTAGGGCGGTTCGCCGTTCTTTGTCGTGTTTCAGAGAACGAAATGCAGTTTTCACGGAATTGTCTTGAAATGGACAATTATCGCATCACTTCTACGGGGTTCTGGTCTCATTTTGAATCGCTTTTTTTCTCTGGAGCAGGTCCATCTTATTGGTATTACACTACTCAACAACGTCGATCATCATATTTACTCACAATTACGAATTAGATATTAAATAATGCCTAGATCAAGTGGGTTGGCAATTTTCTCGGAAACAAATACCGATACAGCAAGAGTGTAAACAAGCGCAGCGGTAATCCAAGAAACAATATTATTATCACCTGCACACTCAATGATTAACGAACGGCCTCCCACCACTTTGTTATAATGTCATCTAATTGTATTTTTGAAACCGTCTTCTTTGGTAGTGCCTAAATTGTGCCTCTCTGGTCAAAAACTATCATGATAGTATCTTATTTCTGACCACCCCTGCAATCTCTATCAATCATTTTGTCAGCGAGAGGCACGTATAAAACTCATCAAACCGTCATTCCAAACCCGCAACGTTTCTGGTTTTACCCTTGCCTTTTCATTTGAGATATTTTGGATATTTCTTGATCTCTGATCCTTGTTTCCCTGTCCACCACCGCTTCCGAATTCCGAATTCCTCCGAAATCCTCCTCTCAGACTCATTGTCGACTAGCGCCCCTTCAAATTCATTGTAATGCATGAATAATAGTTTGAACGACTCCTCGGCCCATCCCCTTCTCTTCTTCCTTCTCATCCTGGAGTCGTTTACTGGTTAGACAAAGATAGAATTGGCTCATTTTCTTGTTCGAGAACGCATCCATATTATTCCACTTTATTTACATATTTTCCCGCACAAAGCGTCATCACATCATCTTGAGATATGGGCGAGCGCCCACATGGGTCGGGAACAAAGAGATCAGTTCTGTAACTAGACTCTATGTGAATTCCATGTATTATCCGTGGGAAACTCGCCATGACTTCGTTTCGACGGTGGAACAAAGCGAATTATTCAGAGATACGAGATCTTCCCTGTATCTAGTTCCTGGTCTTAGTCGTCGACGAAAATGCGATAGCTTTTCCTATTTTAATGCGACCTAAAATGAGCCCAAACCTCCTACCAAACTCCCTCGCTGGCGCCGTTGTAAACGCATACTTTTGACATTAACTGACGGACAAAATAAGCTCAAAGGACCAAGCCATCGACGTATTTTAGTCTCATCAATTGTGCTCCCAAATTCCCTCCGGATCTCTGACCCTCCTTTCTCGATTATAGTCTGCATCTCCAAAAATTGGGGAAGCGCGCGCAATTTGCATAATTGAGTCTGTCAGTTAGGTGGGGGCTGGAGCGCAGTCGTGGAAAAAGTGCTCAAGCATTCCGCCCATTTTCATCCTCCTTTTTACTCAATAAGAGATGTATTTATCTCTCCTCATTTAGCACGCTCTCTCGCTCGCTCTAACCAGCGAGAATTCAGTCCCCACTCAATATGATGTGAGTGGGCAGCAGGTGATGGGCGGGTCTCTCCGTTTTGCGCAATCTCTAGGCGGTCAGAGCATGGATAGATAAGGCGAAATGGAGAGAGTCGACGACTCGTCGCGTCGCTCGGAGTGGACTAGAAATGAGGTGTGATTGGCCACGTTTTGCCTCATTTCCTATGCAGTTTTGCGCTTCATTTACCCGCATCAACTGACGCGTCAGAAGCTGGAGTCAAGTGCAGAAGGCTTCATCGATGCTGTTCTTCTAGACTATTTCCGGCATCTTTTGATTTTGAAAATAACCGCTGGCCTGGAAGTTGCTCACCGCAGGACGCAAGTGGCTAGAGTTCCTTTTTACCCTTTGATTTTCGAAACGTTTCCATCACGAACCGAGCTTAAAGTTAGTCCCTAAGTGCAAATCGCGCGCGCTCAAAGGTATGCATTTCTCATTTCTGCTTGGATTAGTGCAAACGAATTCCAAATTCCCATCACTAGCAAATGAATCCCG
Organism: Pristionchus maxplancki; assembly: GCA_900490775.1. NCBI lineage: Eukaryota > Metazoa > Nematoda > Chromadorea > Rhabditida > Neodiplogasteridae > Pristionchus > Pristionchus maxplancki. The sequence continues at coordinate 497,388 of LS546714.1, forward strand.
GGGATGGTAGTGGAATCAGCGTATGCTTGCGTAGAAACCACGAGAGACGCGAATTCGAATATCCATTTAGAAGAGATGGAGTCGTGTTCGTTGTTCCACATGTTCCCTTCTCTGTTTCGAAATCCCAGCCGATTTCTGTTCTTTTTGCTCCCTGTTTTCTCGACAAATGACAAATTCCTTACCCTTTCTTCCGCACGATTTCCGCCGCCCGAAAATAGGGAAGTTCTAAAAACGCTCCAGCGGATTTTGGTCGTTCTTTATACACGTAGGTGCGAGCGTATTAGATTTGGCCGCGTGCTTTCTCCTCTCTTATTTCACCTTTTCCTTCGGCGGTGAACGTCGCTTACGGCGAACGATGCGATTAGGCAGACGTGGTTATCGTTGAGACACTTCCGAGTAGACATTTACTTTCCACTTACCACCGCCAGTGCACAATGATGTTCGCTGTCTTTTAGATTTGTTACATCATTATCGTAATTTTTTCCAAGAAACAGGCCAATTTAGTCGCAATCTAATGCTCAGCACGTGTAGTTTCGGTGATTTTCGCATTAGCTACGTCCCTGCTTTCTCTAGTTTTCTCCTAACTCGAGCGCACGTTCAACATCGTCGCCGTCTGATGCAATTAGTCAGACGTCGTCAGCTACGAGACTTCCGCGCACACCGGTGCAACGCGTTTGCTTTCCTGTTTTCATCCCTACGCTTCTTACCCCTCATTATGAGGTAAGGCTTCAGTGAAGACTTCCGTGTTCAAATCCTCAGCTAGGAATAGGTTTGTGCGTGGATGGATATGTGATATGACAACAAGAATGTCATTAGCAAGCTCTGAGGCAAATCCTCGTCATTGTGGGTTGATGAGTCTGATAACATCTAACGATATTCGCATTGTTAAATCTACTATGTACTCGGGATCGAATATGTTTTGCTTGAGTACTTCGAGTGCTTTGAAGTATCATCGCAGACTTCCTTGTTGCGATCCTTAGTTCATCACATCATCATTTTTTAGGACATCGTGCGTGTGATGTGATAGTGGCATCATTGTTGAGCTATACATATCCGGGTAGACAGAGCTAGAAAATATCTGAGTTACGTGGTTGCATGTGATAAAAATATCTGGGTAGAATGTATTAGTAAAGATGATTTGCGTAAGCGCGCTTGCATAATGTAAAAATAACATTATTGTTGAGGGTGGTCTCAAAAAAGCATTGGACATTGTACATTGTATACTGTGTCGAGTGATAATGTTGTCGCCCCGGAAGCGCCATTAATAAGGCTGATCAGATATACAATGATGAAGAGCATGCGAATTAGAAACTCGTTAGGAGGATATGAATAGTAGTGACCACGTGTTCCAATTATTAATGGTAATTCTTGACTCTGAGAGTTAATAAGTATCAGTGGACAAGTGCGCTTCAAAGGTTGCAGACATCCGTGTTGGAATCACAAGTTCAGCTTACCCGGGGTGCATGGATCGGCTTCATATCAATAGCTTTGCTGGCTACATTGTACATAATGCAGTTCAACATCCGGAGCACACATCGCCAATTAGAGAAACCATCTGAGCAGGATATGAATAGCGCCGGTCATTATCGACCATGATTAATAAATATCTCAGATGTTAGAGGCATAATAGGCAGAGAAAACATCTGCGGAGGAGGAGAAATACAGTGGAGGGGAGTGATAAGGCTTTCATCATATCAACTGGTCTATCTCACTGTCGGGTGTGAGCAGGCATTTTCGAGAATATTCGACCAGGTGATCTAGTGAGCTGATCCTTGAGCCGTTTCCGCAGTTATCGAGGCAGTCCAGGAATAGTAGTGGGCCAGACACTATTTCCAGTAATCCGTTGCTCACCGCACAGTTATCGTGCGTAATAGTTTGTCTGTGTTTATTTTCGACATCTTCCTAATGTGATCCGATATTCTCTGGTGTCTAAGAAGCTTTTCAAACCATTTCCTTATCATCATCATTGACTCTATATAAAGCGTACGCGTGTGTGACGCATACAGTAGCCCTATCGTATTCTAACTGTCGTATCCCGCAAATGGCAAAGTTTCTCGCTAGATCATAATGTGATTTTGCTATTACTATTCGCTCGTTTTCATTTCCCGTTCGAACGTACTTACTGCGCAATCGAAATGAAGTGCGAGTGATCTCACTCCGAATTTTGACAGCACTCACGTTTCTGACGTTCTGAAGTGTAGTCGTTCGTTGCTGCTGTCAAGCATGCAAGAATGTCGACTAGGAGCGACAGCTCTCTCGATGGGCTCAGTTACTCTTGTCTTTTCCTTCAGTTTTCTCGCTTTGATACATCTTCGAGAGCATCCAGTGATCTTCCACTGAAACATGGCTGTCACTTCCCCAGTGACATCTCTGATGGTTATTGCTCTGCTATGCATAGGAACCCGGGTTGGTTCCAAGATCCTCCCTCCGTTCCAGTTTTTCATGCAGCCATGCGCTCATGATAAATGCTGTAAGCATATAATCTATGCGCCGAGATCTACGTCTAAATTGCAGAGAAAACCGAACGATACTGCGAATGAATCGCTAAAATCGCATACGACAACAATAATTTTCTCAGTCTCTTTCCCCCCCACTCGTACCTCCTTGACCGAGAAAATAACGAGGTGTCGATTACGCGGATTCGCTAATCACTTCCTCATTTCTGAAGTGTTTCCACCCTAAAATAGTCCCTTTCCCAGGATGCTCCTACGAAAATAAACTCAAGAGGCCTTCTATTATTTAGTATTTGAACTATTTATGGCTCGTTATTTTCGAAACTCTAATTCGGTTGTCCTTAATTAGCTGACTGCGCATCGCCAGAATACTCGGGCGTGTGACCGCGTGTTGCGAATCTTTCAATAGATCCGGAGCGTCGACCGGGAAATAGCCGGTCAGACAGAGCCAGAGATTAGGCGAAACTGAGAGACTACACCCTGGGAACGGCCAGCGCGCGGGGGTCAAAGCCGGAAGCGAAGAAGGAAATAGCCATAAATCAACGAGGATTCAGGCCTTTTTAGTCCGAGGGAACGCTTCTATAATACACCCCACGCTTTCTGTTCTCTTCTTTTCGCATTATCTCTCGCACTTTATGACTTGAAAAACACATACACCCACATGCTCGTCGCATAAATGGACCTTTGTTCTCTGGAGTATTAGGAGTGGAAGAGCAGTCGGTAGGGCATTCAGGAATGAGAGAATTATTGTTCCCTCGTCATGCTTTGTTCTCCGAAGCCCCTCCATTGCGCGTCCTTGTGTTGTTCTCTTTCGGACTGCGTTGGTTGTGTTTTTGAGCAAAAATAAATAAGGCATGCACATTGAGTATAGGGAAGTGGTGAATAGTTCCCTGATTGTGATATTTTCGCGGCTTAGCCCACGGGTAGTTGCTCAGCACGACCAACCTGCTATAAGCCCCTACTCATCCCTTACTCATCCTCCGGGGGCTTCAAACCGTTTCCATGCTGGCAACACTCCAGCTTGAGTCTCTGACCGGCGAGAGAGCGCGTAAAACAGAGAGACGCCGATCTATCATCTGTTTACCTTTGGTATCAACTCTTATCGCGAACTCTAATCATCGGAGTGTCACTCGTCCTACTCTTGTTCTCTCATTCCATCCATTCTCCTCCGTTTTTGCCCGTGATTCATCGGTATTTCGCTGTTTTTGCCGATTTAAGGATGAATTGATCGAATTTAGTCATCTTTGTCGCTCTTTTTAATTCATTTCAGAGCGGTTTCATCGTTTTTCAAAACAATTTTCATTAATTTTAGGTGGATTTTGCCGATTTCAGGATGCTGGGAGGCTCCTTCGTCGTGTTATTGTTATCGATCTACGCGGTATACGGGCAGTATGAGAAGATTCCTGGTTAGTTTTGGACTATTTACTTCTCAAAAGACTTGACAAATCAGTTTATTGCTTTCTGTCTCGAAATTGAATTTAGATAAATACGTTTCACAAGTGCAGTGAATACACCCGATTTCAATTATTCTCAATGCATCGCGGAGGTGTTGGAAAGAAAATAAAAATAATAATAATAATTTCAACAGCAGTTTCAATGACTCCGTTATTGTAGCCTTCCAAATCTCCAATGGTGATCTCGTTTCTATCGCGAATGAACTGCGCAGCCTGGATGAGAACGCGGCCAAGCCGGGGCAGGTACACACCGAAACTAGTATTTTCGAAAATAAGCGGTTCAAATAGTACACGATTTCGCTTATTTTCACGCCTTCTCTCTGTAGAAGTATTCTTATTCATATTCTTTATTCACCAGCTCAATTGTAAATGTGATTGGCAGGAAAAGGACAAGTAGTGGAATTTCCCCCATTCAATAAATAACTAATTAATTCCAGATCCGCCTCAACTACCAAGGCCACACGAACACGAGGGACTCGTCGGATAACGCGGCCGATCGGTGAGGTTTGATCTTGTTGAGCTTCACGGCTGCGAAATGGGTAATTGTAGTTAGTTAAATTCCAAAATGTTTAACAAATGAAATAAGTGTTGTAAATTCGCACCCAGTCAATGGAAGGGCTATTATTATTAATCATATAATGAATTTAATTAATTGCAGTCTCTTCCAAACCGTTGACTCCTCGCTCCTCCGCAAGCCGTCCTACGAGCAATTCATCGCCCTCATGAACAACTTCAATAGAAATACGGGAGAAACGGAGCCAGTCGTGTCACAGACTGAGGTTTGACTCGTTGAACTTTTCCAAATATATTGTGTTTAATTAGAACGGAACTGAGGGTGGGGGAGGGGGTTTGAAGTTATTTGATCTTTGATCTCCCACAGGACAAGAACGAAAAGTCGGCTTTCCTCACCACGGTCCTCGAATCAAAACCAATGCAGCGACTGTACACCTTCCTCAAGTCCAAGGGTGAGCAGTAGGGTGGCGAAAACGAGTCTCGGGTACCCGCACTTGTTTACTCACTCAATGACTCACCCGAGAGAGGCGCATTTACAGCCTCACTCTCTGCGGGTGAGTCGTTTTTATGGCAGGGGGTTGCGGGTCAGTCGTTTTCGTGCGGGTCGAAAACGACTCATCTGGTTTTCTTAGCTCGTAGTAGATCAGATTGTTTAATTTCCACACCAGTGATCTTGATTTTTTCAGCACAATTGAAAGGATGGTTGCATGGCCTACTCAATCAGAAATGAGGGCAATGTCAAAAATCTGTAAAACATTCAATTTCGGTTTCTAGTCATGTGAGCATCCTTTCGACTGTACTCTGAAAAACAACTTCAACGGTGCAAAAATTATGCTATTTGGACCACTACGAGCTGAGAAAAACAGGTGAGTCGTTTTCGACCCGCACGAAAACGACTCACCCGCACTCTCTCGGTTTATTGCCCCCTCGCTCGCGAGTGAGTCGTTCTTCTCCCGCAGAGAGAGGGGAAAACGACTCACCCGGGACTCGTTTTCGCCACCCTAGTGAGCAGTAGTGATGACAATTCGGCTCGCGCCTCTCTCGTTTCGAATGATCTCTCACCGGTCAGAGAGACGAGAGAGCACGCGAAATGAGGAGAGTTCCACCAAATTCCACCAAATTCCACCAGTTCCACCAAATTCCAGGTCACCCCTTCGCAACCGACCCGGTCACTTGGAGATACTGGCTGGCGCAGCTCTGGTAATTCATTTTATTCTGCTATTTTCGAAATCAACCTTCCCTGGAATCGCGAATCCTAGCTCAAAACTGCACAAAGTTAACGAATTCCTCGAGGGGTTGGCGACAATGAAAATTAAATAATTAATTAGTTTCAATAATTAATCAGGTTCGTCAACTACTCGAGGGCGCGCGGCAGGGCGGACACTTCCGGGTTCGAGCACGTCTTCATTGGAGAGGTGAGCAGAGATTGACCTATGACTATGATTCCTCATTTTAAAGAATAACGAGAATTTAAAAAAATAGCTCTCAGTTTTAATGAAAAATTGTTGCCTCAGCGATGGATGTAAACTTTTTACCTTACTTTGCGGTTAGATGATATGAATGCAAGGCTGAATGTCATGTAGGGCACGTCGTTTTAGGTCAAGAACGACGAGATCTCCGGAATGCACAACTGGCTGCGCTTCTACATGTTGGAGAGAGACCCGAGGGCCAACTTCGACTACAAGGGATTCGTCGTCAAGAGATTTGTGAGGTTTTCATTCACTCTTCATGGATACAGTAGTCTTATTGTTAGCTATGAAGACCTATGACGTGAAACTTCTTGCTTTAAAAAACAGTGTTGGCCTGAGGGCGGAAAGAACGAGGAAATTGCTCGCAGAAAGATAAGGAAGAACATCTGGAATAGGGCTCGCATGCATTGCAAAGTGTAGGGCATGTAGTCACTGGTTTTCTGCTCGAGAGATGCTGATATTTTTTATACGGAGGAAAACAGATTACGATCAATTGCAATAGAAGCATCCAAATGAAGACGGGCGAGTGAAAAATACCTGGAACTTTGCCTTAATTTTAGGACTTTCATAAATTAAATAAATAAATAAATAAAGCACAGAACATGATGGCTGCAGTCAAGTTCACCTGGCAGCGCGAGATGAAGCGATCCGGCTCGATGCTTATTGGTAATTAATTAACTAATTATTTAATTTCAATATTAATTTATTAAAATCAATCAAGGTCGGTCCCATTTGCCAGTGTTTCGAGCTGTTTTACGTTGAGACGTAATCGTGATATTCGAATAAACATTTTCAGGCACCAGTCCCGAATTCGACATGAGTCTGTACACGCTCTGCTTCCTGTCGCGAAGAGGAAGGGACACATGTGATGTGAGTCATAGTTTGAAATACGGATCTCTTCATTCCGCGAGCTCTCTCATCGGTCAAAGAGGCGAGAGAGAGTGCAAAATGAAGAGATTATTAACCGTTTTTCGAACTCTAATGTGAGTGAATGTAGGACTACAATGCCCTCAAATAAACCGGCATCCTACCGTATCTTCTACCTATCTTAGCAAAAAACAAGAACCTCCGAATATTAGGTCCCTCATGATTTGTTCAAAGGAACCAGTAGTGATGTGGGCTGCAGCCTAGTTTAGAAAATGCATGCAGCGTGTTTTTGCTCTTTCCCAACGCAGCAGGTGCAGTGACAACATTGCAGTAGTCAAAGATAAATTGGGAGCCGGGTTCCGGGTTGAGCAAAGATGCTATTGCGACTAGCATACTTTGGTGTATTTTTGAGACATATGGGGCCGTTTGAGTAAGAGTCGAGCAAAGGCTGGCACAGCCAAAAAGGGTCGATTCTCTGAAAATCCGGGTTTTGGGGTTCTCGAGGGTGCTGATGACGATGGGCATAGTTATTTTTCATATAGAACCTCCGTCGGCTCCAGATGACGTCACGTCGAAAACGGTTTTTGTTGAATTTCTCCCTCCACGAGGTCGCTAAAATTAAGCAAAAATGTTTCCCGGGGCAGAATTTAACGCTGATCACGCCTGTCTACTTTATTTTTCTTTATTTTTGTTAATAAAATTTAAATATTGAACTTTTTGGAGAGGCCAAAGCAAATAGAGAGACTAGTACAGATCGGACCGGAATGATGTGAGGATTCCAAATCTGTGTTCATTGTCGAAATTGAGCGTGCGCCAGAGATTTTACGCCAAAGACAGTGACGCTGTCTTGTAAGTAAATTCAGCCATTTTAGTCCTGTTTGCTCCCCCTTTGATCGATCGCGAGCCTATCCCCCCTGGCATGTGTACGTGCGGCGAGGGAACATGGGGAATCGAGAGAGCGCAGAGACACGAGGCGGCGAGACTCGCGGTAGATCAAAGGGGAGCAAACATTGGGGAGGACGGCGGAATTTACTTACAAGACAGCGTCACTATCTTTAGCGTAAAACCTCTGGCGCACGCTCAATTTCGACAATGAACACAGATTTGGAATCCTCACATCATTCCGGTCCGATCTGTACTAGTCTCTCTATTTGCTTTGGCCTCTCCGAATAGTTCAATATTTAAATTATATTAACAAAAATGAAGAAAAATAAAGTAGACAGGCTTGATCAGCGTTAAATTCTGCCCCGGGAAACATTTTTGCTTAATTTTAACGACCTCGTGGAGGGAGAAATTCAACAAAAACCGTTTTCGACGTGACAACATCTGGAGCCGACGGAGGTTCTATATGCAAAATGAATATGCCTATCGTCATCAGCAGCCTCGAAAACCCCAAATCCCAGAGATTCAGAGAATCGACCTTTTTTGGCTATGCCAGGCTCAGTCAGATTTGCTCGATTTTTACGCATACGGCCTCATATAAACTTTTAAAAAATTTAAAATTAAAATAATTATTGTAGGTGGAAGTCAACGGTTGCCCGCTCTCCATCACCTCATACGATTTGGTGCAGAACAGAAAGGTATTTGTTTAATATTTAGAGTTTTTACGTCCAGAAAGAAGCCGAGCATTGGTTTTCTCCTTCGATTGACAAAGTTATGAATGTGTTGAAACTTAACCGTCTGAAACCTTTTATTTATCAGTAATTAAAATAATTCATTAATTAGCTAATTAACCCAATTAAGGTATTCATCGGCTCGATCTTCCCGAGTGCCGGCAGGATCACGGACCAGTGCAGGAGAAACAACTCGTAGAATTATTGATCGATTGATAAAAAATAAATCTTAAATTTTTCACTTTTTCCTGTTCTTAAAGCTCATCACAAGACGACAAAAGTATACAGCACTGAGCGGGAGTCGAACCCAGAGGTCTGGTTCTGTTATCGTTCTAGATAGTTCCGGATACAATCTTCTTTGTCCAATATTTCGCTGCACTTATATTGCAACAACATACGTTTTCAATCGTTTTCTAAGCTGGAGAACGTCACTTTGTGGTTGCGGAAGCTATAGAAAAGCCATCCTCATGGTCCGCATGTTTTTGAAATGCATTACCCCCAAGACCCGGTCTCATGTCATCCCTGGCGAATTTGAGTATTTTATTCTCATAGAACGGATGACACTTTTACGTGACTCGACGATGACCTTATAAATGACAAATCTTAATAGCTCTAAAGCGATTCGCGAGAAGAAGTCTTGAATGACGAGACAATGGCGTATTTTGCGGGCCATTCTCAGTAGTCGTCGCTCTCATTTCCCGATCTCTGTAACTTGCATGCTATTCCGGGACGCATACGTGTCATTCTGACATCACAATTCGGTTAGTCGAACCGTTCTTCGCGGTTCGGCGTTCTTTGTCGTGTTCCAGAGAACGAAATGCAGTTTTCACGGAATTGTCTTGAAATGGACAATTATCACATCACCGCTTGGGAGTTCTTGTCTCTTTTTTGACTAGTTTCCACTCTGAAGAAGTCTTCATCGTCTTTACTCACAATAACGAATCAGTTTTAAAAGGGGACAGGCACCAACCGAGCTAGAGTCACCATAGAGAGGGTATATTTAGGGGCCGCAAGCTCCGCCCACTTTCCCTAGACACGATTTCACCAAAAAGCGAGACGAGGGAGCACAGTCGTAATTCGCAATGAAATCGGTCGACCAAATGCTTGTTCGGTAGCTATCCCCCTTATCTATCACCTCCG
>LS546714.1:506996-518322 GCA_900490775.1 Pristionchus maxplancki
TTTTTTCAGATTTTTATCATGTTGCCCCGAGGTGTGCTCGATCCGCGGGGAGAGGGGAGCGAGAGAGCGGGGGGAGGGAGAGAGACACGTGAGAGAGAGACTCCGCCCCCTTCCCTCTCCCTCTCACTTTCCCCTCTCGTCCGGTGTGCCTTCCGCGCGTGGTTTTCGGAGCCTAACTTTTGTTCTAGATGAGATATTGGCAAAAGCTAAAAAGGATAATGTTATTGGGTACCTGAGGAACAGTTAGAACACACTTTCGGGCCCATAGCGAAAAATCGACTATGTACGTTGCGGCCCCTAGGTATATTGGGGGCGCAGAGGGTATATTGGGGGCGCTCTCCCCATTTTTTACGCTCTCTCGCTCGCTGCCTAGATCGGTGATCACAACGTGATTTTTAGATCGGTGGTTGATGATTTTCTCAGAAACAAATACCGATACAGCAAGAGTGTAAACAAGCGCTGCGGTATTCCAAGAAACATTATTTTTATCACCTGCAGTTGGTATTAATGATCAGTAGCGTGTAGCCTCCCACCATTTTCATAGAATGTCATCTAATTGTATCTTTGAAATCGTCTTCTTTGGTAGTGCCAAAATTGTGCCTCTCTGGTCAAAAACTATCATGATAGTATCTGATTTCTGACCACCCCTGCAATCACTATCAATCTTTTTGTCAGCGAGAGGCGCGTATAAAACTCGTCAAACCGTCATTCCAAACCCGCAACGTTTCTGGTTTAGCCCTTGCCTTTTCATTAGAGATATTTTGTATATTTCTTGATCTCTGATCCTTGTTTCCCTGACCACCACCGCTTCCGAATTCCGAATTCCTCCGAAATCCTCCTCTCAGACTCATTGTCGACTAGCGCCCCTTCAAATTCATTGTAATGCATGAATAATAGTTTGAACGACTCCTCGGCCCATCCCCTTCTCTTCTTCCTTCTCATCCTGGAGTCGTTTACTGGTTAGACAAAGATAGAATTGCTCATTTTCTTGTTAGAGAACGCATCCAGTTTATTCCACTTTATTTACATATTTTTCCCGCACAATGCGTCGTCACATCATCTTGAGATATGGGCCAGCGCCCACATGGGTCGGGAACAAAGAGATCAGTTCTGTAACTAGACTCTATGTGAATTCCATGTATTGTCCGTGGGAAACTCACCATGACTTCGTTTCGCCGGTGGAACAAAGCGAATTATTCAGAGATACGAGATCTTCCCTGTATCTAGTTCCTGCTCTAAGTCATCTAAAAATTGCTATAGCTTTTCCTATTTTTAAAAATTAAAATGCGACCTAAAAATATGCCCAAACCTCATACCAAACTCCCTCGCTGGCGCCTTTGTAAACGCATACTTTTGAAATTAACTGACTGTCAAAATAAGCTCAAAGGACCAAGCTCGTATTTTAGTCTCATCAATTGTGCTCCCAAATTCCCTCCGGATCTTTGACCCTCCTTTCTCGATTATAGTCTGCATCTCCAAAAATTGGGGAAGCGCGCGCCATTTGCATAATTGAGTCTGTCAGTTAGGTGGGGGCTGGAGGAGCAGTCGTGGAAAAAGTGCTCAAGCATTCCGCCCATTTTCATCCTCTTTTTACTCAATTTGAGATGTATCTATCTCTCCTCAGTTCGCACGCTCTCTCGCTCGCTCTAACCAGCGAGAGGTTTAGTCCCCACTCAATATGATGTGAGTGGGCAGCAGGTGATGGGCGGGTCTCTCCGTTTTCGTGGTTTCGGGTAGGTCAGAGAAACGAGAGATAAGGAGAAATGGAGAGAGTCGTCGCGTCGCTCGGCGTGGACTAGAAATGAGGTGTGATTGGCCACGTTTTGCCTCATTTCCTATGCAGTTTTGCGCTTCATTTGCCCGCATCAACTGACGCGTCAGAAGCTGGAATCAGGTGCAGAAGGCTTTACTGCTGCTGATCTTCTAGATTATTTCCAGCATCTTTTGATTTTGAAAATAACCGCTGGCCTAGCGGTGGCTCTTGTGATTTTCGAAACGTTTCCGTCACGAACCGAGCCACATACTTGAAGTTTGTCGCAAAGTGCAAATCGCGCGCGCTCAATGGTATGCATTTCGCATCCCTCTTTGGATTAGTGCAAATGGATTCCCCATTCCCATTACTAGCAAATGAATCCCGGGGATGGTAGTGGAATCAGCGTATGCTTGCGTAGGAACCACGAGAGACGCGAAATTCAATATCCATTTAGAAGAGATGGAGTCATGTTCGTTGTTCCACATGTTCCCTACTTTGTTTCGAAATCCCTGACGACTTCGTTCTTTTTGCTCCCTGTTTTCTCGAGAAATGACAAATTCCTTATCCTTTCTTCCGCACGATTTCCACCGCCCGAAAATAGGGAAGTTCTAAAAACGCTCCAGCGGATTTTGGTCGTTCTTCAGACACGTAGGTGCGAGTGTATTAGATTTGCCCGCGTGCCTTCTCTTATTTCTTTCGACGTTGAACGTCGCTTACGGCGTCTGATGCGATTAGCCAGGCGCGGTCATAGTCGAGACACTTCCGAGTATTCGGGTACATTTACTTTCCACTTACCGCACATCCATAAAAAAATTGCCTAGGGGATTTGTCAATTGTCAATGCAATATCGTAATTTTTTTCCTCGAATCTGACGCGAAGTTAGACATTCTCTAATGCTCAACGCGTGTAGTTTCGGTGATTTTCGCATTAGCTACGTTCCTGCTTTCTCTAGTTTTCTTCTAACTCGAGCGCACGTTCAACATCGTCGCCGTCTGATGCAATTAGTCAGACGTCGTCAGCTACGCGACTTCCGCGCACCGGTGCAACGCATTTGCTTTCCCATGTTTTCATCCCTACGCTTCTTACCCCTCATTATGAGATAAGGCTTCAGTGAAGACTTCCGTGTTTAGATCCTCAGCTCACTGATTCCACAGCTAGGAATAGCTTTGTGCGTGGATGGACATGCGATATGACAACAAGAATGTCATTAGCAAGCTCTGCGGCAAATCCTCGTCATTGTGGGTTGATGAGTCTGATAACATCTAACAATATTCGCATTGTCAAATGGAAACTTATCTACTACTCGGGATCGAATATGTTTTGCTTGAGTACTTCGAGTACTTCGAAGTATCATCGCAAACTTCCTTGTTGCGATCCTAAGTTCATCACATCACTTTTTTTTGGAATAGCATCGTGCGTGTGATGTGATAGTGGCATCATTGTTGAGCTATACATATCCGGGTAGACAGAGCTAGAAAATATCTGAGTTACGTGGTTTCATGTGATAAAAATACCTGGGTAGAAGGTATTAGTAAAGATGAATTGCGTAAGCGCGCTTGCATAATGTATAAATAACATTATTGTTGAGGGTGGTCTCAAAAAAGCATTGGACATTGTACATTGTACACTGTGTCGAGTGATAATGTTGTCGCCCCGGAAGCGCCATTAATAAGGCTGATCAGATATACAAAGATGAAGAGCATGCGAATTAGAAACTCGTTAGGAGGATATGAATAGTAGTAACCACGTGTTCCAATTATTAATGGTAATTCTTGACTCTGAGAGTTAATAAGTATCAGTGGACAAGTGCGCTTCAATGTTGGGATCACAAGTTCAGCTTACTCGGGGTGCCTGGTCGGGCTTGATCCCAATAGCTTTGATGGTTAGATTGTACATAATGCAGTTCAACATCCGGAGCACACATCGCTAATTAGAGAAACCATCTGAGAAGGATATGAATAGCGCCGGTCATTATCGACCATGATTAATAAATATCTTAGATGTTAGAGGCATAATAGGCAGAGAAAACATCTGCGGAGGAGGAGAGATGCAGTGGAGGGGAGTGATAAGGCTTTCATCATATCAACTGGTCTATCTCACTGTCGGGTGTCAGCAGGCATTTGCGAGAATATTCGACCAGGTGATCTAGTGAGCTGATCCTTGAGCCGTTTCCGCAGTTATCGAGGCAGTCCAGGAATAGTAGTGGGCCAGACACTATTTCCAGTAATCCGTTGCTCACCGCACAGTTATCGTGCGTAATAGTTTGTCTGTGTTTATTTTCGACATCTTCCTAATGTGATCCGATATTCTCTGGTGTCTAAGAAGCTTTTCAAACCATTTCCTTATCATCATCATTGACTCTATATAAAGCGTCCGCGTGTGTGCCGCCTAGAGTAGCCATATCGTATTCTAACTGTCGTATCCCGCAAATGGCAAAGTTTCTCGCTAGATCATAATGTGATTTTGCTATTACTGTTCGCTCGTTTTCATTTCCCGTTCGAGCGTAACACTTGCGCAAACTAAATTAAGTGCGAGTGATCTCACTGCGAATTTTGACAGCACTCAAGTTTCTGACGTTCTCAAGAGTCGGCATTCGCTGTCAAGTATGCAAGTGTCAGCTCTCTCGATCTCCTCAGTTACTCTTGTCCTTTCCTTCAGTTTTCTCGCTTTGATACATCTTCGAGAGCGTCCAGTGATCTTCCCCTGAAACATGGCTGTCCTCCAGTGACATCTCTGATGGTTATTACTCGGCTATGCATAGGAACCCGGGTTTTGGTTCCAAGATCTTCCCTCCGTTCCAGCTTTTCATGCAGCCATGCGCTCATGATAAATGCTGTAAGCATATAATCTATGCGCTGAGATCTACGTTTACTTCGAAATTGCAGAGAAACCGAACGATACTGCGAATGAATCGCTAAAATCGCATACGACAACAATAATTTTCTTAGTCTCTTTCCCCCCACTCGTACCTCCTTGACCGAGAAAATAACGAGGTGTCGATTACGCGGATTCGCTAATCACTTCCTCATATTCTGAAGTGTTTCTACCCTAAAATAGTCCCTTTCCCGGGATGCCCTACCAAAATAAACTCAAGAGGCCTTCTATTATTTAGTATTTGAACTATTTATGGCTCGTTATTTTCGAAACTCTAATTCGGTTGTCCTTAATTAGCTGACTGCGCATCGCCAGAATACTCGGGCGTGTGACCGCGTGTTGCGAATCTTTCAATAGAGCCGGAGCGTCGACCGGGACATAGCCGGTCAGACAGAGCCTGAGATAAGGCGAAACTGAGAGACTACACCCTGGGAACGGCCAGCGCGCGGGGTCAAAGCCGGAAGCGAAGAAGGAAATAGCCATAAATCAACGAGGATTCAGGCCTTTTTAGTCCGAGGGAACGCTTCCATAATACACCCCACGCTTTCTGGTATCTTCTTTTCACATGATCCCTCGCTTTGTATGACTGGAAAAAACATACACCCACATGCTCTTCGCATAAATGGACCTTTGTTCTCTGGAGTAGGGCTGGAAGAGCAGACCGAGCATTCCGGAATGAGCGAATTATTGTTCCCTCGTCATGCTTTGTTCTCTGAAGCCCCTCCATTGCGCCCTTGTGTTGTTCTCCGTTGGACTGCGTTGGTTGTGTTTTTGAGCAAAAATAAATAAGGCATGCACATTGAGTATAGGGAAGTGGTGAATGCTTCCCCAATTGTGATATTCGCGCGGCTTAGCCCACGGGTCGTTGCTCAGCACGACCAACCTGCTATAAGCTCCAACTCATCCCTTACTCATCCTCCAGGGGCTTCTAACCGCATCCATGCTGGCAACACTCCAGCTTGAGTAGTTTCTCTAGGGCTTCTAATCCGCCCATGCTGGATCCTGCCTCGATCCCTCCATGATCACTGGGCCTGCTAGGTTTCACACGCTGAAGCCTTGTCACAACAAGCTGCTGGGGGAATACGTGCCAACCTCCAATCACTGAAGTTCTCCGATTACATACGCTGAGCCCTCGCCCTCGCACCACGTATCAGTTTCGCATTTTATATTCTCGACCAATGGTCCTCTCCACCTCCCATGCTCACTAGCAGCGCCTAGGGGCAAAGACCGGACAACCAATGAAGGTCAGGGACTAAAATAGGGTGCGCAAACTCAGAAGGGCCAAAATAGCGAACTTCTGTACTTGGCCCCTCTCTAGGGACTGCTCAGATGATGTGGAAGTACAAAAGCTGTTTCGAAAATAGAGGAGCTGCGCGAGGAGTGAACATGTGAAGGGAGAGGCAGAACCCTTAGGCGAACGATATCAGTAAACCCCCTATGAGGAACAACCTGGGACCAAAGAGCCTGCAAGTGGCCACTAAGCCCTTTCCCCTCCTCCCAGCTTAGCTGCTCCTCTGCCTCAGAGAAGTACCAGTGAGAAAAACGGCGGTCGCACATGACCCAATCTCTCCCACTCCCTTCTTCTTGCCTAACATTGTTTCTGTCTGCCTCATCCCCACACTCTTTCAAAACTCATGACGTAATAGTTTGGGGTGACAGATTTGGGCGAGCCCTAAGGAATGACGAGAATAAGATGCGCTCCTCGTCCCTTCCCCAGAGATCGTTTGCGGGTCCACGGGTCTAATGAACCCACCACAACCAGTGGAATGCAGGGGATGCCGTAGTCTTTCGCAGCTGTGTTTGGCTCGTTAGTGAACCGGGCCTGGGGGCCGAAACATTTGTTCTGCAGCTACTTCATTGCTGTGTTTGGGTCGGGCTCGTTAGCTCTTCAGTTTTTGTTGCACTAAAGTCGAAGTTTCTCCAACTGCATGCAGCCACTGTCCACAGCAGTTTATTGTTCGGGATAGATCCACAAGGTTCTGCAGCTGCAAAATCTCGAAGATCTCTTTATTTGTTCATTTTTTTTCCTTTGTTCGCCGTGAATTCTATGCAGCGGCAGCTACAAACACCATTAGATTACGAAAACTTCTCGAACATTCGTACAGCCTGTCCAATCTGGTTCAGACTTTACCAGCCTACCCAATCTCTTACGAATTGCTGTAGTGGATTATGGGTACTGGCCACTTCTGCAGCTGCAATTGCTCAAGTATTTGCGTTACTTCTCCCTTCTTCCATCTGCCAATAACAGAAAACGCCCTCCGAAGCCCTCTAAAGATAGAGGCAATGACTAGGTCAACCCGGAAAAGTGAGGCGATGATGATGTGTAGGTGTGTCCTGCTCTCCATGTTTCTCCTCGTATCTCGCCCCTTCCACCCTCCGAGAAGGGGGCGGAGGAGGGGGCGGAGCCTGCGGCGAGGGAGGGGAGGCGAAGAAACGACAACACAGAGGCCGCGCGTCGCCGCGCTACGGGGGCTTCCTCATGATAGATATAAGGATGGGGAGCTATTTCCCGGTCGTGAGCTGGTCCCGACCTGGTCCCAGAATTTGCCAGCTCCTGCCCCGTTCCTGATTTTATTTCCCTTTGCTGCTGCGCTGATTGCGTTCGCTTGTTGCATCTCTCGCCTCGAATTTGTCCGAGATAATTCAACTAACCTTTCTGCTTCCTTTTCCGTTTCCTGGTCGATTAGTTTCTTCGCAGTTAATTCAATCACGATTCTCCCCTTTTTGCATGTTATTTCGCTAGCGAGAAAGGCGAGATAGCGTGCAAAACGAGGAGAGCCATCCTAGGATTTCCACTCGCAGTTTCGATAGTTCATCTGAATCTGACAACCGGCGTACATGCGAATCTGCGTCTGACATAGCGTACTTGAAGTTGCGATAGTAATCTAAAGTAAGCAAAATCCCCCTCCCCCTCTCTCTCATATATCTGTCAACGAGCGATTCTTCTCGGTACCGTAACCGGCAATTTCCCTTTTCTTCTCATCATCCCATACAATTACAGTCCATGTGCGTGTGTTCGCGCGATGATTTCATCAGAATCATTTCGAAAACCGGAAGTATGGATTTCGCAAAAAAGGGGGTCTGCATGAGCGCAAAACAGGCCTGAATTATTCCAGGAGAACTATATCGAGACACAAAAGCGGCTCCGTTTTAGTGCCCAATTTAATCGCCATGTCTCCATTTCGCGTAATGTTAAAGAGCATGGGAAATGAAGAGAGCATGTCTGAGTGGCTATAGACCATGGAGAATGAAGAGACCCAGCCTATTATAGGGCGCATCTGGGCTGAATTGGGCGCAGTGTCTGGAGAAGTTGCGTGCGCGTTCTCGCGTCATGTTGGACTAACAAACAACGGCAGTTTCCCTAATAGGTTCGCGCCTACTTTGTCATGTTCTAACCTCGTTTACGCCGTGCGAAATTCTAGTCTTTGTTCTGAAGTCTTGCGTCATCTTTGAGATCTGGGTCAACGATCATGAGGGTGGAGTCTACTGTCTGCCTTAACTTCCTCATGTATCGAAGCCATTGTTATGATCTAACCACGCACTCTATTCCGAGAAGCCATGACCTCTCCTTTTTCTGATCGAATTCAAACGAGAAGTCGTAGTTCCTTTGTTAGAGATTGAAAGGGTTTTCCTTTCGTTCATGATATACTACTACTCTTTGTACTAGATACGACGATATTCATTCAGGGATGTATGAATGACAGTTGAGCGCACTTTTACACGTGACGTCTTAGGCAAATCACAGTAATTTATCGTATTTGCGTGCCCTGGATAGCACACGGGGTGTAAATTACGAAAAAGGTATATAAATTCCGATTACGTAGTGGTTTGTGTAAAGATTTTGTGCTAGAAAGCAATATTTCATTTGGTTTACTTCAGGCTCTGTAATATAAAGCAGTCTCGTGCAGACCAATCCGTCTTCTCTCTGGTATTAGCGAGAAATGTCGTTCTTTATGGCGACACTAATGTAATAATCACGCTGAACTTTCCCAGTATCTCTAGCCTGTTTCGGGGTCCAATTTGAGCGGTAAATTGCATTTTGAACCAACATTTCGCTTTGTGTTGCTTCTGTGGTGCGTATTTTCGCAAGAATGTCTCTAGATGTTTGAGACATTCTTCTTATTATGCACCCCACCCTCTAATTCAACTGGTCCCATACAACTAATCCCCTCCCTCATTTTTTTCACAGCTTTCCTAGATTCACGAATACTCATCATCTCAACTGAAATTGAAAACTGAGCAGTTTTCGGGGCTCCCCAAAGGTTAGAGAGAACAAGAGATCGTATGAAAGAAGGAGGGATTTCCTAGAAGCGGAATATAAATTAATCGCTCGCTTCCTCTTTTTGGTGTATTTGTGCTCGCGTATTTCATGTCTGCTGTCTCCATTGTGTTCGTCATTCCCTTCCTCCTACGCACTTTTAACCAAGGAGGAGAGGAACTCTGGAATAGTCAGTCTCTCCATTCGTATCTTCCCCCGTGTAAATCATAGTCAATTCATCGTCATGAACCTCGCGTCTCGACATTTGGCCCGCCCACCCTGAATAGTGCTATCACTCTTCGTGAATTATTGCCCTGTCGCGCTGCATATTATGATTTCAGAAGTGTAATTAATTAATTAATTAAGACCAATTAAGGTAATACACAAATGGGCGCCTCGTGGCCGACAGTGTTGCTGCTTTTCTCAGTGTTCGCCGCCCTGCATGGCTACTCACTGAAGCCGTTCGGAGAACCCGCCGAGAAGAAGAGCAATCTGGTGAGCATTTTTAATTGTTCTTATTTATTTTTTATTATTATTTATTAAGCCTAAAAGCTAATCAAAATTTGCAAACATGCGGGAATAGTAATGTTGCACATGATGTTTGGTTGGGTACGACGAAGCCAAGGGGTGTGTCTTGAAGTTGTGGATTCACTTTTTTTTATTTTTCGGATCTCGCATGAAAGCATGAATCATCATAGTAGTAAAAAGGTGCAATAACTGTTCGTTGAGCGCTGGGTACTGAACGAAAAATTCAAAAAGCATAATCAGAAAACCCATACAAAATCCTCATTGACTGGAGCATTCAGCGCTTCACAACTAGTCGGTCCAACTCAACGAATCCGAGAAATCAACCGGTGAGATTCTAGAGAGTAGAACCCTCTGAGTGCACCGTCTATGGTCAGCCTCGCCCCTTCTTTCCGATGAGCTCAGCTATCACGCTTTCGCACCTTCCTCAGTTCACCTCATTTCTTGAGAAGTCATCTGTTTTCCCATCTGTTATCTCATCTCGCCTTATTATTCTTCACAGTCTACTGCGTTTGATTTCTTGACCAATAGTACATTCGCCAGCCCCCAGATAATCCTAAATTGGCTCTCGCCTATACGGAAACCCTACGAGTTCGACTGATTAGTGCGGCCCTATTCCGCGAATTTCGGCCCCTTCCCAATTCTGGGGACAGGCAGGGGCTTCGGATTGGCATTTGATCTCTTAAAAGGGGATTCACTGACTACAGTTCAGTTCCGTACCCGATATCTTGCAACGGGGTATATAGTTACATTTTTTGGTCACCACCGTTCACCCAGAAGCCCCAATAACTGGGTAGTGGATGCGTGGGAACGGCGAGAGCAGTCTAGGTCTTCCTAATACCGTTGAGTAACTACAAGAAAGATCTCGGTCGCTTAGTGGATTATCTGCGTAGGCGTGCTAACTATCACATAGCTAACAGTCTTGCTTTTCCTCTTGTTCTATTTGTGTCTAACGTCATGCTGTCTGAAGCACCTGAAAGCTCGATCTCTGGGTTAAGAGACCGGCTAGGTAAGATTCGAGGGTTCGGCCGCTATGGCCGGACATCGACATCTCAGATCCCCACTAAAACAACTTTGGGGATACCCCCATGGGTCCTCATCATCAAATGGGACATTATATGGCCATATCTCAGTTAGCCAAAAAGGGGCGGGGCTTCAAACTTTAAAAATGAAAAATTCATAATTAAAAAATGGTGCGACCTAGGTCCAAAGTTAGTGTGGTTATATTATATACTGACCTAGGCCTTCAAAACCCACTTTTGGTCGGTTTGAAATTTCGATCGCAAACTGATTTTTCAGTTTTTAAAAATCAGTTTTTAATTTTTATAAAATATAAATCGCAAAAGTGGGCCTCTGTTTTTCAATATGTTGTAGAGCATGAAATTCCACTTCGAATCCCTTAAAACGAAGAAAAATCTCGAAACCCATCATCGCCGTTTCCTAGCCCGAAAGTGACTTCGAAAAAAAATTATTTTTAAACCTATGCAATATGGGGCTCATTTTCAAGAACTGATCGAGTACATCAACTTTTGTGTTGGTCTCATCCAAATAAACGGTTGTTGAAGAAAGTTATGACCGCTCATTTGCAGAAAATGTACACGGAATGAAAAAAAATTGAAAAGTGGGTCGTAAAAGCTGTCCTATCGTGAAGAGCGTAAAATTTCGTATACATGTAAATTTTGTCAGATTTTTTTGCGAAACCCATCCTTTTCATTCTTGGCTTGCCGAGCGGTCGTAAAAAATGAAGTTGTTCAAATCATTTAGTTTTGTAGCCTATGTTGTAGAGGGCGTCGAGCTGATCATTTCATAAGAAGACCATTTTTCATGATTTTTCCTCTGTGAGAAGTTATGAGAACTCAAACAGACCACTATTCGTGTTATTTTCCTCTATTTTATGCACGCGCGGCGAAGGGCCC
>LS546714.1:531611-543111 GCA_900490775.1 Pristionchus maxplancki
TATATTAATTAATTAATAGTGTTGCAGCTAATTGGATCGATATTAATTCCAATTGCATTGGATTTCGTCATAATGATGATGTGCACTTGGCACACTGATACTCCTCCACGGACTAGCTTGAATACTTGTAAACAAGCCTGAATGAACCCGCAGTTCTATCCAATATCAGTCAATCATTAATCATTCGTGTTACTTCTTGTCATGCACTCATTGAGTGTCGAAACTGCTTCATGAACACTGTCATTTCAGTTGCATCCTCCGGAGGTGGCATTAAATCGTCACTCTGACGATTTCAATTTGATGGAACAAAGATCCAATCAAAATGAAAATTTTAGCAGCACCTCCGGCCGCAAAATGAAAAGTGTAATGCTCCGAGAGCAAGAAAGTCAGTTAAAATGCCTTTCGACACCTGACGAGTCGGTTATAGTGCAACTCAAGGCACCCGACAAATGGCAGTACGCCGGCACGAAACAGTCAACAACCTTTTGGGGGGCAACTGCAACTGCTCCTGTCGTGAAAAACACTTGCTGTGGCTGCTCCAGACGGACGAAAAATAGAAGAAGTCAAAGTGTTCCTGCCGGAATTCTTGAGGCCTGGAAACACGTTCAAACACGAAATTAGACGAAATTAACTAAGAAAACAACACAAACTACGCGAACTAATTAACTAAGTCGCGCGCGGAGTAAGTCAAACAAACTGAACGCCAAATGTTATGTCCTCAACAGGGCATAAACTAGTGTGTAATAACGCGTGGATAGCAAGGGAGCATGACGTAATAAATAGTGTTTATTACAATACGGATAACAATAATAGTGAGAGCATAAATAGCTAGTGAAAGGTGAGAAGGGGGTTAAGTAGTGGTAAGGAATAACGGCACTACATCGGGACTATACAGGCCAGCCGTTATCCTAGAAGAGACTACCAACCAACGTGGATTACATCCTTAACACACAACTGAGGAGGAAGGGATATCCTCGTCGATAGTCTGCTGAGTATCGACAGTCAGAGTACACAAGCGGGTTGACTCGCAGTGAGACGCGAGTCGGCGGGAATACGAAATTGTATGACTACAGTAATACTGAGCTAGGTCAGAAACGTGACTAATGGTCATACACAGCAATTATTTATATTACTAATGACACACATTCCATTTCCAATTTCAAAATCGGTTTCAGGTAAGCAACCGCGTGAGAGAGAAATCTAAACTGTGGCATTTCAGCTCCAACGTCTACTCAAAGCACTGGAATTAGGAATTATGCATCAGCACTGGAATTATGCAAGTGTTCAATACCTGCCTTGTTTTCAGTTGCATTATATATAAAATATATACTTGATGATAATACCATACAGTATCGGACAAAAGTATGGACGCAAAAGTAAAACGGTCATAACTTTTTTCTAAATCGAGATAGAGACCCACGGTTTGAAGCATTCGATAGATAAACCATAGGAGAATAATTCCGTATGGTAGGTGAGTATGGTTCTCTAAAGGCTCATTCGTGGCAAAACTTCTCCTGAGGTGCGGTCGTAAATGATTTTTCAAACCTCGGAGGATTTTTTCCGGAACTCCCAACTTTCTGTGGTTGAAGTCTAACCATTGATGCTTCAGATCCACCACAGGAGCCTTTGATCAGATTTCGCAATAGCGAAGGAGGGCCATTTTCCGACACCTCATAAAATTGTGAAAAGTGTTGTAACTTCCGTCTTTCTTGATCTTTTGCTCTGAAATTTGGGTGGTATGATCAGTTAATGGTCTAGCTACTATATGCCAAGATTGAAGCGAATCGGACTCTTGGTTCGAAAAATCGATTTTTTCATAACCCTATTTTCACCCATACCATTCTAGCCGGTAAGTGCAGTGAAAAATCTGATCTTGTGCATGGTAGTAGTGAAACATCTGTAGATGCAAACTTTGAAATTTCAAAGTCAGGGGATTTGTATTTCGCTAGTTGCAAGGCGAAATCCGAGTCGATTTTGAGCCGGAAAAATGTGCAGATTACAGTCACATTTTTTCGAAAGACGATTTTCATTTCAGAAACAGGGCAGTTTTATTAGTATCACATATTAATGTAATCTGAAAAAGTTTGGGATCATTTTGATGCATCATTTGAATAAATAAAAGCCGTTCGAAAAAATGTGACTGTAATCTGCACATTTTTCCGGCTCAAAATCGACTCGGATCTCGCCTTGCAACTAGCGAAATACAAATCCCCTGACTTTGAAATTTCAAAGTTTGCATCTACAGATGTTTCACTACTACTATGCACAAGATCAGATTTTTCACTGCACTTACCGGCTAGAATGGTATGGGTGAAAATAGGATTATGAAAAAAATCGATTTTTCGAACCAAGAGTCCGATTCGCTTCAAACTTGGCATATAGTAGCTAGACCATTTACTGATCATATCACCCAAATTTCAGAGCAAAAGATCAAGAAAGACGGAAGTTACAACACTTTTCACAAATTCATGAGGTGTCGGAAAATGGTCCTCCTTCGCTATTGCGAAATCTGATTAAAGGCTCCTATGGTGGATCTGAAGCATCAATGGTTATACTTCAACCACAGAAAGTTGGGAGTTCCCGAAAAAATCCTCCGAGGTTTGAAAAATCATTTACGACCGCACCTCAGGAGAAGTTTTGCCACAAATGAGCCTTTAGAGAACCATACCCACCTACCATACGGAATTATTCTCCTATGGTTTATCTATCGAATGCTTCAAACCGTGGGTCTCTATCTCGATTTAGAAAAAAGTTATGACCGTTTTACTTTTGCGTCCATACTTTTGTCCGATACTGTACTACTAATCGATGCTCCCAATCCCTCGGCCCTCAAGTTCGTCCCCTTTTTGCCCCCCCCCCCTCATTTCAAGCCCCACCCACCTTCTTCTTCTTCTTCTCCTCCTGCTGCCTCTTGAACTTGAGGATGTCCCTCTCGCCCGCCGCATTCGCCTGCAAATGTTTTCGAAAGATTGTAAATGGTTCGCGGAAGAAAGAAAAGACGAATCAATCCGCTCAAATCCATCAACATTCATCAACCCCGTGAAACACAAACAGCCCTCTTCTCAATCCCATGACAGCAGATCTCTCTATTAGCGATGACAATTCGGCACGCGCCTCTCTCGTTTTGAATGATCTCTTGCCGGTCAGACAGACGAGAGAGTACGCGAAATGAGGAGAGCCGAATGCCGATTTGTCAACACTACTCTCTATCACCCCCCTTGATCTTTGATCTTTGATCTAAGACCAAAGATCATCGACTCACCCCGATGACATCGAACGAGTTGATGGCCTTCTTCTTCGCGTGCTTCGCCAGGTCCTCGTCCGTGTAGAGGGGATCCGAATAGGGGAATGCTGCAATTAGTTAGATTAATTAATTAACTAATTAGTTCATTAGCTAATTAGTTGTTGTTCCGATGCACTATGTATCTATTGCAATCCCTGTCTCAAATGTACTTTCAAGACAGCGATGCAACCGGAATTCAGGATCGTCACCCCCGCACTTTTCCCGTTTCTCAACTCATACAAGATGTTGGAGATTAGGAGATTGTCAATACGTTCTCTTAATCTCCTCTAAATCAACAAAGCCAATCTCAATTCAGCCAGCCGCGTTCGTGCTGCACCTCCAATACGTAACCCATTTCAGCGCCGCTTTACGATCATTTGAAACTCTCAATTAGAATAAAATAAATAATATCCTCCAATGCCGATCCTCTCTCACAATTGAAATCTACCATTCATCAATGCCGATTCTACCACCTGACCCGCGCTATTCACGCCGCAACAACTTTTCATATCCAACAAATGTCGTAATTTCTCGCTTTCAAGTTCAAGTGTCAAGAATAACAATAAAAACGTGCCAATTCTAATTCGTTCCCTGCCCTTCGCCCAGTAGTCATCTAACTCTACCCAGCCCCCTCTCTTTCCAACCCGCCGCGTCTAGCATGCGCTCTTTCCCTAAAGTCATCTCACCGATGCCGATCCGCTCGCCGTCCTCCGCGCGGTAGTCGTCGTTGTCGACGGCGTCCGTGCGGAAGAGAGTGTGCAGCTCCTGCGAATATTGTTGATGATGAGGATGGGATTGAATCTCTCCATTTCACGCACTCTTTCGGTTCTTTCAGAAATTAAACAAACAATTGCCGATTTCTCCCCTTGCAACTCCAAGCTTCATGAGTCTAGCAAAGTATCTCGCAACCATCAATAATCGGTAATATGTAGAGATGGCGTTTTCCGCACACATCATCCAATTATGTTTCCTACCATACCGTACCCAATCTTTTGCCGTGCCCTACCGTACTCCCATCACTACTACGGTACCTCAATGTGCTTGCACTGCAGACTGAAGAGCGTGCACTCGTCGACCCTCTCGAATCCCTCCTTCGTCCGCTCCAGATCCGCCTCGCGCACGAGAATGACGGCGTCGCGTCGAGAGTCGTCTGCAGATAATCAGCGGATATTAATTATAAATTGGAGTCACTGTCTCTTCATTTTGCACACTCTCTCGCCCGGTCAACAGGCGGCGAGAGAGAGTATGGAGAATGAAGAGACGGCGACTCGTATTTCAAGCTCTAATATTAATGCAAAAGCCGTTGATTATCTGCAGGGGCCACTGCCCCCGACTGGGGTGGCGCAGCGTGGCCTCGAACAGAGAAGTGACCCTAATGCCTAATTGTAAATCAATGACCCGCTGCGCCCTCCACCGTACAGTGCAGAGCGCCTAAAGTTAAGCTAATGCGTTGCTGCTGGCGCGCCATATTCCCTACAGTACCTCTCTCCCCTATCGTACCCCTCCTCCTACCGTATCGCCTACCGTACCTCTGTCCTTCCTCTCTCCTGTCAGCATGAACACTGCATTCAGTCCCCGCTTGCTCCTCTCGTCGCCCGTGACGCGCTCGTTGAAGGCCGCCATCACGCTGCAAATATTTCGAAATGTTTTCGAAATTATGTCTCCGTATCTTGTAATCTCTACGGTCGCAAGCTTCTAATGGGAAGTTTTAACAAAAAAAACCATGCTATGTTGCCACTCGGAGAATTAGCGCTGCATCGCTAAGGTATGAGCCTTGTCATGGGAGGACCATCAATGAATCGCTCATAAGATTACGAAAAAAATTCCCCGCTGAATGCTCACCTCATAAATTCTCGTTCCTCAAATTTCAAAGCACCTGGCAAACCACCGTTTCATAACTATAACACGTAGTCGGCAGCAGGAAAATCACCGATTTGTCTCTATTTATTTCCGAAACAATCTCAATCACGCACTAATCCCACCGCGTATCAACTCGATACCGTACCCACCCAATCGATAATCAACCGTACCTCAGCGCCGCCTTCGCGCTGGTCTCGGCGTGGCGCGCCAGTGTGAGCGCCGTCACGATCTTGTCCTGCAACGAAGAGCTACCATACTCTTACCTTGATATCGATCTGTCGATACCGTAACTTATCAGCCGATCGATAACTGAATAAATACCGTACCTCGTTGAAGAGCATGAACTCGAGCGTTTCGTCCGCGTGCTTCGTCTCGTCCATCTTGCGGGGTACTGTAGATCAATTTGCGATATTCTACCGTATCGCACTCCACAGCTTCACCAATCCACGACAGATACACGTCTCTCGGTAACATCAACGAGTTTCTTGCACACATTTTCCCACATAAAAGTAATGGAATATTCTTTATACACCTCTATATATCCGACATTCTTCCAAACACGGGGCGGGAACTCAAACGATTGCACATGACAATAGGGTTTTACTATCGATCGATCGCTCCGTTTCGCACGCTCTCTCGTCTTTGAATTTCGAAAATCGAGTCGGAAAGAGCGCAGCGAAAGAAGGTAACAAACAAACGAATATTGTACTAGCTCGAGTAGGGTACAATTACAGAAAAATGGGGGGTCCTGAAGCTCTGACACAACTATTCACAGGAGAGGGCGCTAAGCTATTTTTTGCGATATGGACGACTAGTGATAGGAAATTGGGTGCAGGAGGGCAGAGGTATGCAAACCGGGGGGTCACTTTCGTTGGCACCTTTCCATATTCTACCAGCGGGGGAAACGACGGGCGGTTACGGTAACTTGCTAGCTATCACAGACTGGGGAGTGGTCAAGAGATGGGATCGATGCGAAAGAGGAGGGAAGTTTGAAACGAACCAGGGAGGAGCGGAATATGTCAGGCGTAAACAACAGTTTTGATTGGGAGAAACATTCAAGATCATGAACAAGTGATACAATACTTCTACGACGGACGAATAATGATGAAATGACGAGATTTGGGGTGAGAAATGGACACAAAAATAGTAGAAATACAACCTATCCGAATCTAAACTCTTATGATATTTTTCGAAAATACACCCAAATGAACACACAATAAAATGCGTTGTTTCACAATGTTCGAAAATTCGCAAATTTAGCGCGTCGCACAACAAACAAAAGCGGTTAGTGTACATAGCATGGAGAAAAGCTAGCTATACAAAGATGAATACGGTATCCGATCGATAACTGACTACAGTATGCCGTTGCTATAATATTGATAGTTATCGTAGAGTCGCGTGCGTAGCGAGTCGCGGCTCTCCTCCACCATTCGATCGACCAATATCTACAAAGTTACCGTACTCTTCAAACTCGCGTCGACTCCCGCCACGAAAACCCTGATTACCGTACCTCGAGTTGCTTGTCGGTGGCGGTGAGATGGAATCGATCTCGCATCGCCTTGATACAGGCTTCGCCGGCGCGGAAGCACGCCAGCGGGGAGCCTGAGGTGAATATACGGTAGGTAATTGATAACTGGGGCACAGTTGTGATTTTGCAAAAACCCCGCGATTTTCGGCTGTTCACTTTCTATATGTACCACATGATTTTCTAAATATAATGTAATCTCTCTCTTCGAGGCCTCTCAAAACTTGAAAACTCAGTAATCGATAGCTCATTGATTACTGTAGACTACCGTACTCACCGTGGATCATGATCTCGACGATGTTCATGATGCGGTCGATGTGCTTCCGCGCCGCGACGAGACCCTGCAAGGATGAAATGGACAAGTATTGCGTGAAACTCAACTCACCCTTCTAAACCTTCTGACAACGGTAAGAATCATACGTGGGCAGGGGCCTATCGAAAATATTTTTGCAGGGAAGAGGAAGGCAAAAAATTGCAGCCACGTGTCCACCAAAAAAATTGCCAGCAGGGCCAAAAAAATTTTTGTTTCACCCCCCCCCCCTCCCCCCGGTAGCCGTGACGTCAGCAGCAGCCTAGTGGCCAAATCCCAGATTGTTGAAGCAGTAACCTGTCAAAACCCGTGACGTCACGCCCTATTTTTGCAATCCTGCAGCCTCATGCCACCTGGTTTAGAAAAATGCAGGCACATGCCGTTGGACCGCGCCCACCTATGGTAAGAATCAGTCCGTGATTGACTACCGTACTCCCTACCGTACCTGTATCATGAACAGCTTGTAGTATCGGAACATGTCCGAGTCCAGCCCGCCCATCACCTCGATGATCTCCGTCGTGAGCTGGGAATTATCGATTTTTATAATCAGATCATCGATTTTTCGCAACCGGTTCAGTTAATTTCTAGACACATAATCAATAAGAAAATGTCGGGTATCTATTGCGTAGACGTTTCAGAAGTAATCGAGGCAACGATGATGGACCGAATTTGAGCCATGGGTGAAACCGCGAACATAAATGGTCTTTGGAGAAAATTGTAATGTATTGTATTTTTTTGAATTTCGATTTATAAGCAAATCGAGAATTAGAAACACCACACATAATACTATCACAATGACCGGTTAATCAAAACCACAGGAAGCAGACAAAATTCATCCAAAATGTCTCGGAGAGCGAGGTGCGATATTTTTTTTTCTCATTTTTTTCTGTTTCGCGAATACAGTCGTGGCGCGTACGCATCCAATCGATATCTCAACCATACAGAAACCAATCGATATCTACCGTACCTTAAATGGCGAGGTCTCGAAGCCGAGATTCCTGGGCGACGCCGACAGGATGAAGCCGAAGTCGATGTGGATCAGCCGGCCGTCCGAGTCGATCAGAATGTTGCCGTTGTGACTGCAGAGGGGAGATTACAGATCAGAAATTAGATAAGAAACTTAAAAGATTAGAAACTACAAGGGGAGCAAGAGCACTTCAGCCTGGCTGATGTTATCGTAGAGATCCAAGAACGGCAACGATAAAACTGCGTATTGCACCACTGCGATCCCTTCTTAACCAACCCTAGTGTGCTACGAAATGGACCTAAAGTAAAGTACAGACATATCGCAAACCCTAACGGCTACGAATTATCATCGAGAACCAAAGCACGAAACTCGCAGCAGCGGTGAATCAGAGGGAAATCTATCAAACGCGTCGCGCGTTGCTACTGACCCTGACTACAAACTAGAGCTATTGCTGACCGACTACAAACTACAAAGAGCAAAGATCAAAGATCACACACTGACCGGTCCTTCACTTGCAGGAAATAGCAGGCGAGCGAGTAGGCGGCCGTCGACCGGACGAGGTTCGTCTGCGCCCTGCGATTATCGATTGGTTATTGACTGATGGATACCGTAATCTTACAATTATGGAGCATCCTGCCGAGAACTAATTTCAGAATGATAGAATACTGAATGTAACAGACACGAACGGGGGTACACACTATTGCAAACCCAGAACACTTGCCAGTAATTAACAGTCACCGAAGCACGAAAAGCACGGCGAAACAATCTAGCTCAAACTCGACATTTCCTGCCGAAATAAAATTCTACGAATACAGGGAATAATGAAATTGAAATTATCCAAAACCTGCCAGTAATCACCTAGATCCGAAGCACAAAGCTCGCAGCTGCCGGAAATTTGCGGGAACGCGACCAAATACTTGAAGACTCCCAAATCTTTACTGTTCTAATCAATTAGTTGTCGATTCGATAAGCTTCCGGAGCGCACCCACATAAAATTACAGCAACCAGTATTCAATCAGTTCCCTATCGGCCATCTACCGTACATTTCAATCTACCGAACTCAAGCATCAGGATGCGCGGGCCGTCGCGTTCAATCAGCTATCGATTCGCTCAGTCGCCCATATCTACCGTCACCAGTATTCAGTCAGTTCTCGATCTACCACCTACCGTACCCCCTCTAATCTACCGTACTCACGTCATGAAGGCATCCGAGTGAGCAGGTCCAAAGCAGTCGATGAAGTGACCCAACAACGAGGGCGCGTCCGCCCTGCCCTCCTCCGCGTACACGGCAGAGAGGTTACGCTTGATCTGCAAGAAGTGATTTTAGAAATAATTGGGATTTTTAAACACGGAAATTCGGGCACCTAATATCCCGAACGGCACCAACTCGTTCTTAAAGAACTAGTGAAACACCTATGATCCGGCAACTGTATGTAAAAGAAAACGAAAGATTTGATTGGTGAATTTTACGTGATGCATCCTACAAATACCACATAGGCTGTACCAACCAGTTCCTAAACAACTACTGAAACAGCAATACTCAAATAACTGCAGACAGAAAGCAAAAAAAAGCTCCATGGATTGGGTTTTAAACAAGAGATGTAGAAGTTACCAGCCAAGATCGCCCCATCTCTACTCAAGGAACCGTTGAAAAACCAACAATCCATCTCGATCACAAGCCCAATCTCGATGTGAATCCTCGATCGATAATCTACCGTACCTGGTGCAGACTGCACGCGTTCACGATGGGCTCGATCATGCCCGAGTCGTGTGACAGCACGAGGATCTGAGTATTTAGGGTTATTAATTAGTGTAATTAGCTAATTAAGAAATTTCAAAATCATATTAGTTTGGTGTATTCAAATGGCAACAGCATCGTTATAACTGAGACCCTTCCGAATTTAAAGAACCTGTGAAACTCCTATTACCCGCTCAGCATCAATCGATGTCGAAATTAATTGTACAATTCTAGATGAAAATATTGTTCAACATGAGACGCAATTGAATATCATCTACTAGTGAAACACTAGAAATCAGTTACACAATTTCTTACAATCAATTATTTTTAAGAGATTTTAATTTGTACTAGCCGAACACATCAAGCGCAATTGCTCTCATCGAATTTCCCTCAAACTTCAACAACCACTGGAACACAAGTCATCCACTCAACACCTTTCCCTATTTCATACTCTTCCAGAAAATCAATTCTGTAATTAATAATCTAATTTATAATACATTAATAAATAAAATAATACCTTGTACGGCCGCAGCACGAGCGGGATGCCCTCCTCCTGCCAGACCGACTGCAAAGCGTGATTAATTAAGGTTTTCCTTGAATTTCTGCCCAAACTGCTCCAATTTTATCAAGCACCATTCACGCTTCGATTAACCTATATAGCAAGATGGCTAGCAACGCGAACGATGCCTTCTTCTCTTAATCGCTTACTCAATACTTATCCCATTTTCTTCGTGCCCTACCGTTCTCGTATCATGCCCCACTCCTATCGTAACCCTGACCTACCGTACCCTACCGTACTCACATCCAATGCCCTCAACAGCTGGTACGCCAGCAGCTCCTGTCGCAGATCGTCGCCAGTCTTCACTATGGTCGGCAGCAGCTGCCAGCCGGGCAGACGACCGTACGGAGAGGCCAGGCTGCAAAGATGATTACGGTATAATTCTGAAATCGATAATTGAAACGGCCATTAGTCTGCCAAAATACGCCATCGCCCGCTGATTTATGCCCTACTGCCAATGGTGAATTCGGTTTCGCGAATACATGATAGGTCTGACTTTGCAGATTTCTGCGATCAATCCGTTGAGCACTGGGAAACCCAAACAACAACTAATCTTGCACCACTATCGACTAGACAGGCTACCGCACCCTACTACCGTAACCCACTCTCGACGTATTGTAATCGATATCATAGACGTACCGTAATCGCTCCCGCTTGTCCTCCCAGGGCTCGCTCATCGCGTGCGCCGACGGGTCGTCGGGCGTGTGTCGCATCTGGAGAAGCAGGGTTACGGTACCGACACTACCTCAGAATCGATTAGTGTATAGTTTTCCTACCAGATTATTATTTCACTTGCGGCCAGAACAATTTTAAATGTTTTTTAAAAAGAGCAGTGGAGTCTCATGCACTAATTTACGAAGCTGCCGTTCAGGTTAAACCGAACGCGCAACACGAAACTCGCGAGAATCATCAGATTTTCGAAAACCCGCAATTCCATCTGATCCCTCGCCCTCCCTCACCTGCTTCTTCACCCACTCCTTCAGCATTCTCTCTATATTTACGAGATAACACACGTCTACCGGCGCTTGTGCTGTTTGGGGGGGGGGGGGTTTCCAACTTCTCTGGTGTGCGCCCACAAGTTGAAATCAAGTAAAGAGGCGCCCACAAGTTGAAATCAAGTACCGTACCCTTGCCCCAAGCCCACAAGTTGAAATCAAGCACCGGAACCTGTTTACATCCAGAGAAAGATCTCAGACAACTCTCAGCGCACATCGCGCTCACCAATGTAAACAACTATTTTCAAAATTATTCATTATTG
>LS546714.1:570623-584603 GCA_900490775.1 Pristionchus maxplancki
GTAGGTTTTCTTGCAATTAAAAATGAACCTTAGTCTCTCTTGAGCATTTTTTGTTCTCGTCACTTGTTAGCCCGCTACTTGCAGAATAAACAAAAATAGGCTGATCTTTGATAGCTCATGGAACGTGAACCATGCATTTTTGGACTGTGGCATAATGCCCACATTATTTAGCACCTCGAAGAGCATCATAAAACACATTTTCCCCAGAACATATTTTTTTGCCTGTCCGAAGATTGTTCGACTCTTACGCAAACGGCCTCTTATATTTTACAAAAAAATTTGAATTATTTTTATTTGTTATAAATTTATAAAATTTATAAATTTATAAAAGTTAAAAAATATCATGGATACTATTTACAACGTTGTCGATATTCATAGTGCAACTCCGCTGGTACAACGTTCCACTGCATCCTAACGCACCGCTGCGCATCGATTCGAGTTAGTGAATCTACGAATCATCTCTTTGTGGATAACAAAATCGTCATTAATCGAGTGAAATGTGCGATCAGGACTCCACCAATATGTGAGCCTCCTCTTTGACTGAGGATCTTCAAGTAATCCAGTCTCTAATTGAGTCAAATCTGAAGATTGGGATCCCTCCCCTGTCTCAGCTCGCCCTTTGACTGGGGATCCTCAATGGTAATCCCCTGTCTCCTCCCTATATAACACCCTCGAATCTCCCTCCTCCTCACACCAAGTCATCGACATGGCTCAGACCATTCCTCCCGGAGACATCGCCACCCAGCCCGGAAGCAAGATCGTCTTCAACGCTCCCTACGATGACAAGCACACCTACCACATCAAGGTACCGTATTCTTAGTGACCTTCCGTAGGCTCTTCTGGCTTCTCCGAGCATACAGTAACCCTTCCCTTTCCAGGTGACCAACTCGTCTGCTCGCCGCATCGGATGGGCTTTCAAGACCACCAACATGAAGAGACTCGGAGTCGAGCCTGGATCCGGAGTCCTCGACCCCAAGGAGAACGCCCTCATCGCTGTCTCCTGTGACGCCTTCGCCTACGGCCAGGAAGTACGGTATCGACCCTCCCCTGAATACTGTTGCTGATAACCTTACTAATTGATCCCTCCTCAGGACACCAACAACGACCGCATCACCATCGAGTGGACCAACACCCCCGATGGAGCCGCCAAGCAGTTCCGTCGCGAGTGGTTCCAGGGAGACGGCATGGTCCGCAGAAAGAACCTCCCCATCGAGTACAACCCTTGATTGTATCGATAAAATGAGTCATGTCATAACCTGTTTGAACAGCATTTCAAGTGGTCAATCATACATTGGGCTATGGTAGTTCGACGGGACAGACCACATAATCTACTTCAGTTCTCGATCGGTGTATCGTACTCACAGCGGTTCCCTTGTCTTCTAATCCACATCTTTCCATTGAGATTCTCTAATCTCCTCGGTATCCGAGGTTTTATTCGAGTCAAATGAGGAGTGTAAGATCCCTTGTCTGCCTGATCCCTCTCTTTGAATGTCTGGAGACCTCTTTGACTGGAGGAAATTGATGGAAAGTGAGCCATTCCTCCCTATAAATACTCGCCCTCGCGGTCTCCTCCTCACACCAAGTCGTCGACATGGCCCAGTCCGTTCCTCCCGGAGATATCGCCACCCAGCCCGGCACCAAGATCGTCTTCAATGCCCCCTACGACGACAAGCACACCTACCACATCAAGGTACCGTACCCTGACCCTCAGGCCCCTCTCTTCACCCCTTGCTTTTCCTACAGTAACCCATCTCGCTTCAGGTGACCAACTCCTCCGCTCGCCGTATCGGATGGGCCTTCAAGACCACCAACATGAAGAGACTCGGAGTCGACCCCGCCGCCGGAGTGCTCGACCCCAAGGAGAACGCCCTCATCGCTGTCTCCTGCGATGCCTTCGCCTACGGCCAGGAGGTACGGTATCGATCACTCATCTAGATGACTCAGCATACTGTAGCTACAATGGCTACCGTACCTTCCCATACTAAAACTTCCCTCGTCAGGACACCAACAACGATCGTGTGACCATCGAGTGGACCAACACCCCTGATGGAGCCGCCAAGCAGTTCCGCCGCGAGTGGTTCCAGGGAGACGGCATGGTCCGCAGAAAGAACCTCCCCATTGAGTACAACCCTTGAATGAAGATGGTTGATTCTCAAGCTGCTATTGCGTCGTCACATGTCTATCTGTTGAGCACTGTACCTGAAGATCTGGGCACTTCTCCGGGTTCGATTTGGTATTGGAGGTTGCATGCTTGGATATTGTCTGCTTGCTTTTTATGTTTTACTTTTATCTTTGGCTAATGTTGTCATTATTTGCGACATACCTCATTCATCAACAGTCAAGCATTTCCAAGCCAATCTATTATCGGAACGAGAGGGGCGAGAAGAAGATCAACGTTGCTTTGCCAAACTCACGAACTTCTCTTGCCTTTCCTGCGGAGCTGCGCGTAGGATCAAACTGCACATCCTCGGCACTGCTATACTATAGAAATCTCGATTCAGCCGTGGAAACGAGTGTGACCATTCACCGACATTTTCACCGACTCAATTGCGAAATCAGAGAAGCACTCGTGTTTACAGTACCCACATTCTCCACATTTCATCCGTACGATGACGCTGGACATAGCTAGAGATTGAAACAAGCGTACAAGCGTAGTGCTACCTACATGCGTAGTATCTCTGCTTCCGTGTCTCTCTGCTTTTCTTTTTTTTGCTTAAAAAAGCTTTTTTGCTCATTGTTCTCGTGCCCGAGCGAGCCCCTTTGGAGGCAGGTATATTATAGAATGTCGTTTGGGATTCGAGTGCGTTTTTCAACTCTTCAAGCAGTGAAACTGCGCAACATCATGTGTGCTCGTATCCGAGAGATCAATATGATGAAAAGTCGCAACTTCACTTCCGTTTATCACTCAGATATGGATAGAGGTGTGGCGGAACCGAGAGGGGTGCGGTTTATTGAACACTCAACAAAGACGGCCAACGCCGCTCAAGTTATCTGTCATCACATGACTTTCTGTGGAGTGCTACTGTACATGGAAAAATACTTCACGCGTAGATAACTATAGAATGGCAAACAGGCATTATACAGCAGTCATGGGAATGTCGATTCCCGAGTCGGAATCGTTCTCGCAGACAGAAGCCGTCGGCGCTTCGATGACTTGATTCTCGCCAACGTAGTAGTAGAAGGTGAGCGTCATTTGCAAAATTACTTCATTCTTTGTCTCTTATTTACTGCGTATGGACGTACCGTGAAGCTCCATGTTAGGACAAATGCGATGAGATCAGCGATGAGCCCCGTCTCCTGCCACATGTCTTTCCCTGCAAATATGTGCTGTCTGCAGGAAGATTCAGTACTGATTTTATCCCGATTCCAAACGACCACTCGAATGAGTGGGGGAAACGAGCGATGTTTTCCAGCACGTACGCTTTCAAGCTTGTTCATACGGGATGAGTAACCTTGAAAACTTGCGAGTGACCTTGAGGTAGAGTTGTCTAAACGGAACGCGGAACAACCCTCTTCTCATTCCCCACTCTCATTCATTCCGCAACTCGGGCGTCTGTTCATCTCTCGAATTGGCGAGATCGGTTCGCCTCCCTCGCTCTTTCTAGGCGTGAATAGCGCTGAGTTTCAGTTTATCTTCAAAAATATTTTCAATTCTCTGGGCCCATTTTCAATGCGGAATTCCGCATTGAGATGGGACCGAGGCGCGGAATAGGGAATGAGAGGGAAAATGAAATTGCGGAATAAATTCAGTATAGACAACAATACCTTGAGGGACACTTTTCAAATGATGCACGGGGCGTGACTCAGAGAGGTGATGCTGCTAAAAAGAGCCAGAATGGTCCGCACTTACAGTCATATTTTCGGAAGTGATCCAAAGCCTTTTCGATCACACCGCGAGTCATTCCGAGAAGAATAATGGCGATTGCCTGCATGATAGGTTAGGAACAAGGTTTAGGGTCTATTCTCCAATATAAAATTCTACCAACTCTGTAGCTGTAAAATTTAAAATTAGTATCTTAGCTACAACATACCTTGAGAGCCATAACGATAATGAGAACGGGACGATGCTTCTGCAGTTTAATGGATTGAAATGCAAAGAAAAAAAAGTGCGGGAAACCTTGATGACGGCGTATATCATCATGCTAGGAAGAATGGGTGGAGTTGGAGTAAACAGCCAAAAGTACCAGTCAGAGGCGGCCCTGTAATATATGTTATCATTCGAAAATGAAATTGAGTAGAAACTTACTGATCCTGAATGATGATCACGAAGATGGCCGTCCCGGATAGGAGCGTAGTGAGAATAGCGACGAACATCAGGGTCTGCAGTGAAATTTATTATCAGCACATCCAATCACTAATGGCTATCAACACTCACCCTGACATGCACCTCACGGCAACCGAAGCGTACGATGTACTGTGGGTCGTCCCGAATTGCACCTGCATCCACCGGGCTCATGATTGACTAGTGCGAACAGTATTGCATTGAACACTTTTTGCAACCCTTTATACTTTTTACTCTCGAAACCGGAATAGTGATAAGAAGGATGCCTTTTCTGTTTATCAATGATATCTATGCTGTTGGAGAGACGAAAGAGTGTGCCGAATTTAGAGTGCGGCTGGTCACAGTCGCGTTCGAGAAACTAGATACATATCACTCACCCTTTCCGCTTCGAAAATCCCCCTAGAGAGAGCTCTCCCCCAGGTTCAAGATCAGTTGAGAGTTTAGTCTAATTGGCCGAACTTCAAGGGGAAAGGTGAGAGAAACGAGAGAGATGAACTGAAACTCTGGTATGGGTTTACTAATAGTACACTAATAAAAGTGGGTTTTGGGACGCGTCACTAATAGTACACTAAAGAGGAAGCCCCTCAATCCATCCATCTGCATTCCTAATAGTACACTAAAGCCATTCACTATTAGTACACTAAAGAGATGCTTTAGTGTACTAATAGGGATCGATGCCAACAGAAGAACACGTTCGTTCACAATTTTACTTTCATTGTTTAATCATTTTCTGTCACTCTGGTAATTTTTCATGTGAGTTAATTTGTTGTGGTCGTTTCTGTTCCCACATTATGGGCCCCTGTTATACGCGGCTGCCTTATTTCAGATGTTTCCTTTGCAATTTTCAAAATGAGAAGATCAAGAGGCGTCGAATATTACGCAAATCTGACCTCCATTGTTGTTTTCGAAAGGTTAGTTTTACTTTCTAATAGCAATTCATATTTTGCAGATACGTAATGATTGTCCCAGAGTTTCTGGAAAGCGACTTCCTCCTAATTGAAATTATAATTATGACTTTTCAATATGAAAGGTAACATCTATCATTTCTATTTATTTATTATTTATTTATTGACTAGAGTTTCTCAGACGCATCTATCATTAGTGACCGCTCTTTCACTAAGATCGTTCTCTTGTAACATTTATTTTTTTCTCAATGTTTGTGAATTGTCAGACTGATAAAGATCGGTTTAAACCGCGTGCTGTGGAAACTGCAAAGGGGAAGACTTGAGACCCCTTGCAAGATCACTAATAGTACACTAAAAGCGGCTTACCTCCCTAATAGCACACTAAAGAAAAACCCTAATAGTACACTAACAGCGAGGCACTTCCTAATAGTACACTAATAGATTCCCTAAAAGTTTACTAATTAGGGCACTATTAGGAAAACTTTTAGTGTACTATTAGTAAACCCATACCAGAGAATGTGATCAAACGCTCCATCTTGCTCAGCATGAATGGAGTGATCACCGGGAGTGGAACGGAACGAGTCATCAAGAGCAAAGATCAAGTTGCAGATAGAGTGCAAACGAAATAGATATTGAAGACAAGCAAAATCAAAAAAAGGCAAACAAGACGACGGCCAGATCTTCAGGTACAATGCACAATAAATAGACATTTAATAAGGCAATCGCTTGAGAATCAATCATCTTTATTCAAGGGTTGTACTCAATGGGGAGGTTCTTTCTGCGGACCATGCCGTCTCCCTGGAACCACTCGCGGCGGAACTGCTTGGCGGCTCCATCGGGGGTGTTGGTCCACTCGATGGTCACACGATCGTTGTTGGTGTCCTGACGAGGGAAGTATTAGTATGGGAAGGTACGGTAGTCATTGTAGCTACA
Source organism: Pristionchus maxplancki (assembly GCA_900490775.1). Lineage (NCBI taxonomy): Eukaryota > Metazoa > Nematoda > Chromadorea > Rhabditida > Neodiplogasteridae > Pristionchus > Pristionchus maxplancki. The sequence goes on from LS546714.1 coordinate 576,744, forward strand.
GTATGCTGAGTCATCTAGATGAGTGATCGATACCGTACCTCCTGTCCGTAGGCGAAGGCATCGCAGGAGACAGCGATGAGGGCGTTCTCCTTGGGGTCGAGCACTCCGGCGGCGGGGTCCACTCCGAGTCTCTTCATGTTGGTGGTCTTGAAGGCCCATCCGATACGGCGAGCGGAGGAGTTGGTCACCTGAAGCGAGATGGGTTACTGTAGGAAAAGCAAGGGGTGAAGAGAGGGGCCTGAGAGCCAGGGGTACAGTACCTTGATGTGGTAGGTGTGCTTGTCGTCGTAGGGGGCATTGAAGACGATCTTGGTGCCGGGCTGGGTGGCGATGTCTCCGGGAGGAACGGACTGGGCCATGTCGACGACTTGGTGTGAAGAAGAGACCGAGAAGGCTAGTATTTATAGGGAGGAATGGCTCACTTTCCATCAATTTGCTCCAGTCAAAAAGGTCTCCAGACATTCAAAGAGGAGGATCAGACAGACAAGGGATCTCACTCTCCTCATTTGACTCGATTAAAGACTCGGAGAAAGGGGAGATTAGTGGATCTCAATGGAAAGACGTGGATTAGAAGACGAGGGGACCGCAGTGAGTACGGTAAGGCGCCATCGATCAAAAACTGAAGTAGATAAATTATGAGGTATGTCCCGTCGAACTACCGTAGCCCATTGTATGATTGATCACTTGAAATGATGTACAAACATGTACAAACGATTAGATATGGCTCAATTTATCGATACAATCAGGGGTTGTACTCGATGGGGAGGTTCTTTCTGCGGACCATGCCGTCTCCCTGGAACCACTCGCGACGGAACTGCTTGGCGGCTCCATCGGGGGTGTTGGTCCACTCGATGGTGATACGGTCGTTGTTGGTGTCCTGAGGAGGGATCGATTAGTAAGGAGTATGGGGATACGGCTACAGTATTCAGGAGAGGGGTCGATACCGTACCTCCTGTCCGTAGGCGAAGGCGTCGCAGGAGACAGCGATGAGGGCGTTCTCCTTGGGGTCGAGGACTCCGGATCCGGGCTCGACTCCCAGTCTCTTCATGTTGGTGGTCTTGAAAGCCCATCCGATACGGCGAGCAGACGAGTTGGTCACCTGTAAAGAGAAGGGTTACTGTATGAATTCACAAGTCGGGGTATGCTACGGTAGGTCACAAGAATACGGTACCTTGATGTGGTAGGTGTGTTTGTCATCGTAGGGAGCGTTGAAGACGATCTTGCTTCCAGGCTGGGTGGCGATGTCTCCGGGAGGAATGGTCTGAGCCATGTCGACGACTTGGTGTGAGGAGAAGAGGGATTTGAGGGGGTTATATAGGGAGGAGACTGGGGATTACCATTGGGGGCCCCAGTCAAAGGGTGAGCTCAGACAGGGGAGCGATCCCCAATCTTGAGATTTGACTCAATTAGAGACTAGATTACCTGAAGATCTTCAGTCAAAGGGAGGCTCAAATATTGGAGGATCCCTGATCATTTGATTCGATTAGAGACTCTGAGACGTAAAGATGTGGATTAGACTACAGAATACCGTAGGCTACCATCGATCGAGAACTGAAGCCACCGTAATTCTCGTGTTCAATTGCTCTAATCAAGATGCAATGTAGTGTACACTTCATAAGATTTCATCTTTATTTGCTAATCGCAACAACAAACAAGCATGATTATCGCTATAATTACAATCCAACCATTTTGGCTATCACAGGTCACAGGTCCTCTCATGACTGGAATTCAACAATGGAAATACGAGCAAGGTCAAGCAATTTAACACCCATAGCCAAGCTACTCGACTCACAATAAATATCTATATTTTCGCTCAATTGTTGAGCACTTTACAATACTCTGGCCAGAAACACCAATATGGGGGTCATCCTAAGCGTACTCTCACAATCTGGGATGGACACAGTTTGAGCTCATTAACTTGCACACGTTTTGTCTTTGGAAAGTGATTACGAGGGAGGTATAAGGTATACTGTAACTATAGGGTGGATTACGGTAGCTACTGGGTGGATAGGTTACGGTAGAAACTGGATGGGTTACGGTAGCAACTGGGAACGGTAGGCTACAGTATCCTAGTTCGCCCTGATCGGCAGGGGATGGCCCTCGGTGTTGAAGACCCATCGATCGAGCGGCAACTCGGATTGGTCGTCAGCCAGCAGCAGGTAGATGTACTTGAACGTCTCCGCGAGCAGGAACGACTCCATCAGGTCCCTGAAATACCGTAATCGATACTTACAGTAACCTCGAGATACCGTACTCATTTACTACCGTAATCCTGCATACAGTAATTCACACTAATGCCCGGCTACAGTTCCCGATGTACCGTAATCCAGCTTTACAGACTACCGTACTCTACAGTATCCGAACCGGAAGTGGGGCTGCCTGGCAACCTCCTCCTCTTGTCGCCACTCTCTGGGCGTTTCATCAGCACATCTTTGCGGCAACAACACGCATATTGTGCTCCAATTAAACCTTCTCGTTTCTTCATTTTCATTTTCATCGTTAGCATCGACATTTTCGCCGCCATCATTGCTGAAGTGTTTTCAATGCTGCAGAGAAACTCAAAATCGCTAAGTTAGATCACAACATTCTGGGCTTATTCCGTTTCTAACGCTCGCTTCTACTATAATTTACCAGAACTTTTTAAACTTGCGGCAACGCAAGTGCAGCTCTAACTATCATCGAATCACAAATCTGCCCCGTCGAACCCGTCGCTACCGTACCTGTACTGGACTTTGGTCGTCTTCACATTGTTCACCGACGAGTAGCCGCCGCCGGCAATGCGCGCGTACTTGTCGATCGCCTCGAACGCCGCCCAGCCCCACTCCTGCAATATCACGAGTCTGACCCAGCGAACTCTTATTCGATACCATAGTCCAGTAAGCCAATTATGGAATAATTTAAAGGTATCAACAGAGAAGCCGCGAGAATTATAGGACAACCGAATTTACCTAACTCATACTGCCTAACTCATACTCATGAAACCTGAGATTGCCCAATGGTCGCTTTATCAGCAACTCATGAGAACTTGAATACCTCTCTAAACCTATCAGTTTGATAGCACGAATTATTGGATAGAACATAATTCATAGGATCGATTGAAAATAATCGGCGTCACTGCCCAACTCGTACTCAAGAAATCTGAGATCACGTTGTTGACAATTATTTCAGCGGCACACATAAACTTAAATTCCTCATAAGGCAGACAGAAAAATCCCCGTTGGTTCGTAAAGCTAAAACACCCTATACTGCTGACGCTCTATCATAATTAACGAATCTGCCCCGCCGGTCCTACCGTACCTGGTACTTCTTGTCGCCGGTCGCGCGGTAGAGGTAGAACCAGGCCTCGACGGCCTCCGGTCGCAGCAGGCAGTGCGAGTCCAGCGGCTGCAATGGGATGCCGTAACCAGCATCTACAGTACCCAACAACTGATGAATAAGGTTTTCATGACGTCATAAGTATCGCTAATACTTTAAGTGAACACACAAACACTACAAGATTCCAAAATCTCATTGGATATTATTACAAGCAGACATCGGAAAACCATCAACAACAGCCCCGCACCGATCAAGTAGAACTTAAGAAACCCCAAAAATATAAATTCCAAAATTGTCGTACTGGCAAATATCACCGTGTGGACACTGTGGAACATCAATTTGTTCGATGCGTTAACCGTAATCTACTAAAAATCAATCAATATCTACCGTATCTTAATGTTACCGTACCTTGATGATCACATCCTCCGCCTTGCTGGCGTCCATGTTGAAGTGCGCGATCTCGGGCGCCAATCCCGTGGCCGTCTTGTACATCTCCTGACACGTCGCGCCCAGGTCCTGAGGGGAAGAGGGTTCCGGTAATCAATTGGCGGAAATACCTGCTATGCAACTCTTGGATAGCAGGTATTTCCGCCAATTGATTACCGGAACATGTTCACAAACTCATTCCAACACCAAGATCAACTGTTTCAATTAAGATCAGAGCTCCTGATGAAGAATGATGATAGGCGCAATCGCTTTTGCAAAAAAATTAGAAAAATGCAAGAAAAAAATTCTAGTCAACCCCGTTACCGTGTGTTTCAACTACCGAATAGATTAAGAGCTTCTACTGAAGAGTAATAATAGTCGCAACCATTGTCCAACATCAACTAACGATTTCTACGAATCTTCTCAAGTGTTAAATTAGCCAAGTTATCAAACCAACTCACCTTGGCAATCTGCAGGTGCTCCTCGGGTTGGCCGGCGTACAGCTTGCCCAGCACGAGAGTGCCCGAGAGGAAGCAGACGAGGTGGTCCTGAGGGGAAGAGAGGGTTACGGTATCTAATTGATAATCGATTGATCTCGCTTCTTTGTCACTATTTAATTCTATTGCGAGAGCAATCGAGAGGGACGATTACTTGTGGGAATACTGAGTGGCAATGAGCTATCATAGAAGTTTGAAAGTTTGTCGTACACCACGAATAAAACGTTCCGTTATCTAGGAAACGGGATAAGTGCAAGCCGCACGCACCATTACACGACGCCCTTTTCTACGCGTTCTGTTTATTTTTTCTGATTTCAAAAATGATAATAGGTAATTAGAGCACTAGAAGAAGTGATTAAAATAAACTACTACTTGAAAATCGGTAGTTTTATGAACTTGCACTTAACTTGCACTTTGGGATTGACGAATTTCTATGTTCGGAACGTTTTATTTTTATGATATTGCCAGAACCATGTGCAATGTGTTTATTTTTTGGCCCGTGTTCCAAGAGACTATCATTAGACCACAGATGCCCACGTTTATCTAATGCCGATGAAACACGCGATCTACCTGTCTCTCAACCCCTATACAGTAGTCCATGTCATAACTATCGTAACCTTTCGACAACCCCACCAAAACTACCGTACCATCCTGGGTGAGAACGAGTCTCCTCCAATAACCTCTTTCTAACCCGTCGCGTCTAGCACGCACCCTATCTCAAAGATCGCCGTTCCACTCACCATCTTGGGCGAGAACGAGTCGCCTCCGATCAGCTCGCCCACGAATCGATGCGCGTGTGGCTGGCTCTCCTTCAGAAGCAGCTTCTCCATCGACGCCATCGCTTGTGTGTAGTCGGCGAGCAGCCTGGGATTATTGATTTATTGATTATTAAAATTATTATTGTTACATTAGGTTGTTAGGTTGTTTTGAAATGCATTTGCGCAGCACAAATGATCCTCGTTGCCCGAATTCTAGAGTTTTGGTTTTTCAAAGGAACACAACCGAACAGCATCGCAATATTCGATTTACTGCTGCTCAAAAGGAATCATCGCAGCGCCAACCCTACTGGCTAAATTTCAAGAGACCAAGAACAAAGTGCATCTGGTTGTTTGCAAATAATAACAACAATAACTCCTCGACTGTCTTGCCCTCAAGCACTCATCGAAGCTCCACTATTGAGACTATTAATACTTATAATAACAATAACAACAACAACAACACCAAAAACAATAACACCTCACCACTCGACCGTCTTGCCCGTCTGCAGGTACTGCTTCAGGAGGTACTCGTAGTACGAGTCAGCGCGCGCACCGAACGTGATCGTCGTACCCGCTGGAATGAGGATTCATCATTCTCAAAAAAACAGGGCGAATGCGGTGATTGCGATATCTTCGACTCTGGCATAGACAAAATTTTCTAGCACCCACAAATATGATCGTTGTACTCGCTGCAATGGGGTTTCGTCAGGATCGTAATACAGGGAAAGTCTCGTTAATTAGATTTCCAAGTAGCTCGTAGCTAACGTTAAGATCTCAATGTCAGAGAGAAATTTCTACAACCCCCGCTAGTTATGATTATAATCGCTACGATGCGGTTGCATTAATCAACTAAACAAGGAGCCATCTTGTTATTTCAATAGTGGTGAGCCCCACAGTACCAAGCCAAACCAACCTCACAGTAAACTCTTACCCATTTTCGCAACAAATTGAATTCCTCATCGATTTAAGTTTCATACCTACTACATCAATGCCCCATTGCTAACATAAACAGTATGAAGATATGTCATTCCATAATCATAATTATTCACTATGTTACGAGTCTGCCCTCAATTTTCTCGAGTAATATAGTAAATTGTAAACATAATTAATAACTGACATTTGAACTGGCCCGTCTTCGCATTGACGTACATGTCGCACAGTCCGCCGTGCCGCGCGCACCCAATCTCGTGGATGTGCTTGGACGTGTTGAAGGCGAGGTCCTGAGCGGAAAGGGAGGGTTACGGTAGGGCAGGGATACTGCACTGGTCATGCTAATCGACATTGGCACACAGTAATCTCATACTCTGCTCAACTTACATCACTAATAGCGAAATTTCACCCACCAACAATTTGGACTATCAAGAATCATTGGTGTTTCAAGCGTTCTATAAAGTGGTTCGCTCACCCAACAGAACAATTCTTTCTTGATTGCAAATGTCCAGAAATAAAAACAATGAAATTCATGTTTGTCTCCTCTCAATCAATATATACTGCCTCCTACCGTACCTCGAACGTCTTGTCTCCCGTGATCCTGGACAGATCCCTGAACTCCAGCTGCACCGTCGTCACTTCCGACAGCGACGACTCGTCCGACCACGACGGAGACTTCGCGGCTCTAAAAAAGATTGCGGTAGAGTACGATAAATTACACTAACGAGAAAAATTCGCTTTGTAGTGCGATTATGTCGATTTAATATTTTTTTCCTAAATGAAAAAGCTCCAAGCTGTCCAGCATCATTCACCCAATTCAAAACTCTTCATAGAACACTGGAAACATTCACCACGCTTGCGCTTTCGACTCACAAATTCCGCATCTCTAGTCATCATTTAGAACAAATTTCTCAACCCCCAGACGTGATATCATTTACCGTACTCTCCCTTGCTACAGTACCCCTTTCCTACCGTACCTCGTCCTCAGATTGACGTCACTCATCGGCACGGGTCGTCCCGCCGTGAAGGCGCCCGCCAGTCGGTGCCCGACATCCGCCGCACGGTCACGGAACATCTGCAAAACCATCATTAGGGGTCGTTTCAAGCGCTAATCATAATAATCGAGCTGATACTTCGATCAAGATCAGAACATCTGCACGAAGGGACTATTATAGAATACTTGAAGCAGATATCTTCCTGCTGTATTCACTATGTATGGCGCACAAGAATACAACAAGGTAGAATAGAATACATCTCAAGCTATAGTTTTTTGTCTTGGCAAGCAGACGGTCAACATAATGTCGACGTGCAATAGTTTAGCTTCTATGCTACGCTAGGTGCGCCGATACATCAAGTAAGAAATAAGCTTTGAAATACGCAGAAATAGTTTCAGCGAGTTTCGATTTCTACTACGACTGAGAGCAACAATACTAACATTTAGTTCTTTCTTGCGAGCAGTTGATACCACAAAGAAACACTTATCACCCCAGTGAGAACAAACAAATCAAGTTATTTCTAGTCTTCAATCATATCACACCATCTGCATGTCGTTCCGCGTGTCGCACACAGCAAAAATATGGCCCGGGCAGATCTATTCGAATAAATGCAAAATCCACTCGCGAGTGATTGGGCGCAAAGGAGAGAATGCACTCGCGAATGAATCTCATTCACGATCATTTTGGGAAAAGGCACTCGCGAGTGGCGAGTTGCTCGCCATAACAACACTTTACCGTACCATTCCGTACTCTACCCTACAGCACTCACCGTATCTCCAGTCAGATGGTACGCGGACAGCAGTCCACCCAGCACGCGGATCGTCGCCTCGAAGAAGTTCACGTATCGCTCCTGCACCGAAAGCTATTTATTAATTTTAGCTACCATTAATATTCAGTGAATAAATTATTATTGGAAGAGCTATTGCTCACCCAGGAAGG